>CAUYRT010078120.1:0-62071 GCA_963574885.1 Lepilemur ruficaudatus
GAGGCCAAGGCGGGCAGATTGCTCATGGTCAGGAGTTCGAAACCAGCCTGAGCAAGAGTGAGACCCCGTCTCTACTAAAAACAGAAAGAAATTAATTGGCCAACTAAAAATATATAGAAAATATTAGCCGGGCATGGTGGCACATGCCTGTAGTCCCAGCTACTCGGGAGGCTGAGGCAGAAGGATCGCTTGAGCCCAGGAGTCTGAGGTTGCTGTGAGCTAGGCTGATGCCACGGCACTCTAGCCTGGGTGACAGAGTGACACTCTGTCTCAAAAAAAAAAATAAAAAAATAAAAAATAATAAAATAAAATAAAAAACAAAGAAGTAAAAAGAATGTTCATGTAACTACTATACTTGGCAGTCAGTATTTTATTTAAATATGTGGATATGGTCTATTATTGCCCTGTCCTACATAATAGCCACTAGTCACATGTGGCTCTCTATTTAAAATCAATTAGTTAAATCCAATTAAAAATTCAGTGCCTCGGGCTCACCAGCCACATTGCAAGTGCATAGTAGCCACTTGACAGTTCAGATGCAGAATATTTCCACCAACTCTGGAAGTTCTATACTATTACTTCCTTGAAAATTAAAGATTAAGAAATTTTGCCTATTTAATAGGAAAATATCTTATTTTTGTTTGTTAAGGTTAATTTATTCACTGTCTAAATATAATTTTAGTCAACTTCTTTGAAAAATTGCAGCCTGGTCTGTAAGCTTATGAGACCATGTATGGCAAAATATATACATTCAAATGTTCCTCAAAGAGTTCTATGACCCTCTAAGCATTTTTATTTTATTATTATTATTTTTTGAGACAGGGTCTCTCTCTGTTGCCCAGGCTGGAGTGCAGTGGCAAGATTATAGCTCACTGCAGCCTCAAATTCCTATGCTAAAGCTATCCTCCTTCCTCACCCTCCTGGGTAGCTGGGACTACAGTCACTCACCACCACACCTGGGTTATTTGTTTTCATTTTTTTCAAGAGGGACCTCACTATGTTGCCCAGGCTGGTCTCAAACTCCTGGCCCCAATGATCCTCCTACTTCAGCCTCTTGAATTTCCGGTATTACAGTTGTAAGTCACTGCTCCCAGCTTATTTTTAAAATATAGTTGCTTTACAAGTTAATTGTCAGTTTTATTTCTGAAAATACTTAATGTTTCTTATTGAGCTGTAAATAACAATAACCAACAAAGCAAAGGCACATTAGAGCACAAACAATGTCAATAAATTTAAAACAGCAGATGCCAACAGCAGAAAAGAAGCTCGATGTTAAGAAAGTACCAGATAATGTACTGCTAGTTAGAAGAATAAAATGGAATATTCTAAGGGATTCGTAAATAGTGATTATCATAACTGGTAGTAGAACCATTTCAAGTTAGGTCAGCTGCTTTCCAAATCGGTTCTTAGTGCTAGAATCCTGTGTGTGTGTGTGAAAGTAACTTTCTCATTACTCAAATAACACAGCCTTAAGTTTTCCAAATTAAAGAAACACCTGGAATGGGTTGATTTTCCGGGTTTTGTGCTGGAAATGTTATGCTCTTTAAGCTCAGAAGGTAGAGAAACACTGAGGCAGGAGGAAGAAGGCCAGTGCCTCAGAGATTAAGACTGAAATTCAAACTGTTAAATTAGAGGAGAGAGAAACAAACAAGTGTGAATGACTGTGCCTGTACCCAGGAAGACCTCTGTACTCTATTTAAAAGGCTTTGGAGGGACAGACATAAGCCGAAGCTGAGGAATAGTTATTTCATAGAGCTATTTAACAAGAAAATTACAGAGATTACAAATGACCCCTGAATATATGACAACGTTAACACTTTCTGGCAATCAAAAGACAATTAGAGCAACAGTGAAACCACCTTGCACTGCTTATTAAATTTGCAAAGTTTAAAAATTAATAATAGTGTCTGAAATAATAATAATAGTGTCTGAAAGAATTTGGGGAAATAGGATATCTAATCTAATCTAATTAGATATCCCATTAGTGGTGAGAGAGTAAATTGGTGCATTTATGGAAAGCAATTTGTCAAAATACGTGAAAAAAGACCCCACAGTATAAACATCCAACATTTACAAATTCATTTTTTGAAAATCAGATACATGTAAAGTGCACCCTTCCATAGCTCAGCTGGTAGAGCAGAGGACTATAGACTGGACAGATACATGTAAAAAGTTAAAAACAAGAATGTTCAGCACCGTTTTATTGATAATTAATATGTGAAGCAACCTATGTGACCAACCACTGAAGAGACAGATCACCTAAATTATGAAACAAATGAACTTGTTATGGCCAGTAATGACATTTTATACAGGTATTTGATGTGTAGGGAAAAATGTGTTGTACATATGAAGGGGAAAATAGGTGGCAACAATATTTATAGTACAATGCCTATTTTCTTAATGGGTGTATATTTGTGTATATATTATAAATGAAAAGTTCGATGCACATACATGAAAATATTGCTTTTTTTTTCCTATAGTAGATTTACAGGTAATTTAAATTTCAGTCTTTGGGTTTTGTGTTGTTTTATAAATTACTCTGATTAAAATGTGCTGTGCTTCTAAGCATAATAAGTATATTTTGAAATGAATAACCACAGTCAGTCATTGTATGTGTAGATTATTTTTCATATCTGTATCTGTGGAGATTGAATCTGCTGATCGCTGTGGTTTTTTCTACTTCTAATGTTTTACAAATACATTTTATGAAAGGCAGAAAGTGATGTAGAAAAAAGTACACACAGGCAGAAAGACACAGGTTTTATGAAGAGACATAGTACAACATACAATGTTACAGTCAGAAAGAATTAGAGTTCCAGAGGGCCCTTGTCAAAGTGTTTCTTAGTGGAAATCCCTGTAGTTCCACTGTGATGAGCACCTGGACCAGGCTCATCCCTGACTCAGTGTCACTGACCTTTAAAGTGCTGATGATGGAAGAAACAGTATGTGTAAGTATAGTGCTTACTTCGTGCCAGGTACTGCATGCTATGTACACATTGCATGTTGGGTACTAAGATGCTCACTTTACATGTAAAGAAAATAATAGACATTAAATAAAATGCTTCAGGTCTCATGACCAATATTCATACCATAATATCTCTTATTTCTGTATCTTTAAAAAATTTTCATCTTCTATTTTTCTAATGAGTTAATTTCACCATAGACTTTTTGTTTTTCCTTTTTTTTTTTTTTGATGGAGCAAAGGAGTTTCCCTTGTAATTTCAGACCTATTTATCAATTTACTAACAATGCCTAAATTCCCTTTGATATATAAACTATCAGATCACCTGATCTTTTTTGAAAGATGAAAGCTACCTTTATTAATTATGCTTGAAAGTTACAATGAAATCATTTATTATTGAAAAGTCTTTAAAAAATAAAAAACAAGTTTTTTTTGTGGTTGATGTTATAAGGAAAGGGTGGGGAGAAATCTTACTAATGAATAAATTAAAATTGCCTTACAGTTTTTGAATGCTTTATCAAACCTTCACCAAATCTGATAACAATGGTATAGCAAGGGTAGTCCCACTGGGAAAAATTATTTTCAAGGCTATAGCTGGCATTCCTATGCTCCCATGGCTAGATTAAGTCAAGGGTCTAGGTTGTATACCCCATGTAACCAAAGTGATTAAAAGAACAGAAAATTGATCTTATGAGAACAGGGTCCTATGTAATACACCTTGGAATATAGAAGAAATGAAACCACGAATTACTTAGGATAATGATTGTTTCCTAAATCTACTCAGGGGAAAAGGGGGGGTGGGTAACAGAGATAAAGGATTTAAATTCCCTACAAAAATAACACCTAACACTCAGGGCTGTTAAATATAGGAACAGAGTTTTTTGAAAAAGACTAAGTTCTGATTACATGATTAAGTAACATACAGATCTCTAGGAATCACCTTATTTCTCATGAAAAAAATAATACTTATATAACATATTATGCTAACTTTGGGTTATCCTAATCTATGCTTTTTTTTTTAAGCTGAGAATACTTTTATACAGAAGCTCATGTTACAGACCCTGTTAAACTTTGTAAATGTGGGAACAGATTTTTAAGGAGATTAAAATTTTCTGTTCCCAAGAACATTTTTAAGTAGAACACATCAATTCCAATTTTCTTGCTCAAATATGATCCCGTCTAGCTGCAGGGATGGAGAAATTAGAAACCCAGAACTTTCATTCCTTCGTGGCTAATTTTCTCAGGATGGTAAGGTGAATAGGAAATGTGAATGCCCTTCTAGCATGCAGCCTGCCCGAGAGCATCTTTTTTCTGAATGCTAAGTCATGTGTTTTGAATGACTGTTGAGTCCCAAATTTTAGAAATAACCTGATCCCAAAGTTCATATGAATTTTGCCAATTTATTCAATGAAATTTGTATTTGGAATGATATTTTCTCCCTGAAACACAACCGTTATCCTTTTACAGCATAACAAGTGATATTTGCTGATTAAAATACATCCATAAAAAATTTCTCTTGTATTTTGGTGCATCTTTGCTCTAAATAATAATATATCAGAACAACAATATGGACTAAAGGCCTTCTGAGTTAGCTGCAAATAAAATTCTTTCAGGGATGAAAAGAACCAACAAATAACTAGTGTTTCCTTTTACTTGTGCAATAATTGACTCAAGTCATGCTTGATTTAACACTTCTGAAAGAAAGAATGTGAGAGCACTCCTCCTGGAACAGAAGCCAGCTTTGGTTCTCCCAGGGTTCAGCCTCTTATTTAAGAGCTCTGTCAGGATGCCTTTATGTTGCCTACACATACTAATATATCCTTGCTTTGTTCACAATACAATTTAGGTTCTGGAAAATCTGCCTTGATTTAATAATTCTCTTGAATATTACCTCCCACAAATTCTAAGCTAATAGGAGAAATCCCGTGGGGGATGCATGTTCTTCACCCAGCAGAACTGTTGTGTATGAATGTCCTTCTAAAGTAAAGCTGTAAGATAACCCCTATAATGTTTCTAGCCAATCCACTGCTCTGAAAAGTCTTGTTTCCACTCCATTTACTTTCTATATTCGAGATGATATAATTAAGTAGAATCACCTAAAGTCAGGACCAAACAGCATATGCATGTGATAAATTGTCTACCGCTGTAATGAAATAAAAGAAGAAAAAGAACTTTGAACAAAAGGGAGAGAAATGATGTAATTTTGAGATATATTTTATTATCACCCCTTGCTTTAACTAGACACATCTAAGACACAAACAAACACCCCCGAATACTAACACACCAAAGCATCTCTCAGGACTGTTCTTGAAATAGTAGAGGTTTAAAAACCAGAAGTTTTCAAAGAATGGCTATTTATAGTGTAAGAACTGCTACAAAATGCAGTTAACATTTTGATGTTCTAATATGACGAGCAGTTGCCCAAAGTAACATATATATTTTTATTCTAAAAAATGTGAACTACACTAGATAGACAAACATAATTTAAACAAAGAAAATATATATCTTCTCTGGTAGGTATAGCACCATCCAAATTTTTATTTACCTAAATTTGTAGTGTTTCTTTCATCTTTCTTTAGACTACCAGTTTTACAAAAATATATTAAATATAAAATAGCACAGAGCTACTGTTTTGCTGATAAATTAATTTAAAATAAACCTGGAAAGTCATACACCTATCAATCAAATAATGTGTCACTGTTTTATGTTCTTCTTATCAATTAAAGAACTGTATCTGCTCAACTAAGCCAACCATCCCAAAGAATCCAAAATTACACATTCTTGTGTGGGTACTTAATTTCTCTTTACCTAAATGATTAGTCCAAGAGTAACGGAGATAACCCACTCCAATAAGAATTATAAACCAGGCCGGGCGCAGTGGCTCATGCCTGTAATCCTAGCACTCTAGGAGGCCGAGGCGGGTGGATTGCTCAAGGTCAGGAGTTCGAAGGCAGCCTGAGCAACAGCGAGACCCCGTCTCTACTAAAAACAGAAAGAAATTAATTGGCCAACTAAAAATATATACAAAAAATTAGCCGGGCATGGTGGCACATGCCTGTAGTCCCAGCTACTCTGGAGGCTGAGGCAGTAGGATCGCTTGAGCTCAGGAGTCTGAGGTTGCTGTGAGCTAGGCTGACGCCACGGCACTCTAGCCAGGGCAGACTGAGACTCTGTCTCAAAAAAAAAAAAAAAAGAATTATAAACCAAACAAAAGAATTAACAAGCAGTAATTAGCTAATTAATTAGGTTAAGTCTTTTTCTCCCGTTACTTCTGCCTGAGATCAATCTCCTTAAAATTTACCCCCACAGAAGGCTCACACTTTGCAATTACCCCTCTTTTACATACTGGGAATTTGTTGGATCCTGTGGACAACGACAAATGCATCAGACAGCCCCACTTTCACTGGGTGATTGGTTGAACTTATCTGTGTGACCAACACAGGAATCTGGAAAAGAAAAAGAACATTGTGATATGTTAGACTTGAATTTCATGCAGGGGTGGGAAGGAAGTGGGATCCTCTTGTTTAATGGATAAAACCAGGGAAGGAGATGAAAGATTAGAGAAGGAGCAAGAAATACTGGAGAAGAAAGACATACAATACCAAAAATTCACATCAGTTTAGTGCTATTCGGTGAGTTAAAGAGATGAGAGATCACTGAATCCAACCCAGACCAACAGAACCGCCAAGCTGATCCACAGGTATCTTGTGAGAAATCACAAATGGAGTTGTTTTAAGCCACTAGATTTTGGGGTGGTTTGTTACACAGCAAACCAACAAATAAAATCTCTGTTAAAAATCAAATAGCCAATTGAAACTACTATGAGTGTTTTTCCATAATGTAGGAGGATTCCTCCTTTTAGTTTTCTGAGAATTAGAAAAATACCTAATTCTAGATACAACTAAACTTGAAAGATTGAAATATTCTTTCATTTTTCTGAAACTTTTTTTGTCTTTATTCTCTAGTTTATTCTTTTGTCTGTGGATTCCAAAAACTAAGTCCAAGGCGTATGAGTTACCAGAGTCATTCAACCTAAGGAAAATCCATCCAGAAACAAAATGCGTAACCTCACAGTGCAGTTTGCTATCATTGAAAACTATCCAAGATCAAATTGACCACCCTCTAGGAAGATCATTGTAGATGACCTTTAGGGACCCTCTCAATTCCCAAATTAAATGATTTCTTTCTGTTGAATGATTTTTGACTTTTGCAAGCATCAAGTAAATTACTAATGATCCAAACAAGAATCATATGGGCAAAATCATCTATTAATATATGTAAGGAGAGTGTATGTATGTAGAAATAATTTGTAGCCAAGGGTTACATTTTAATTTGCTGTCAGTTTAAAAAATTTACATATTCATGGGACAATGACTTCGGAGTACTGTGTCTGACAAAGCTACCATAAATATCTCTACTATGAGTCTTAATATAATTTGGGAATATTGGATACAGAATAGATTTCCAAGAATAATGTCTATCACATATAAATTATTTTCCCCATACATTGTCCATGCTGTTTGATAAGATAGGAAAAAATCATTCGTTCATTCATTCATCCATTAGACATTAATCAAATATATTCTCTGTATTACTGTAGGCACTACAATTATGCTAGGGAACAAAACAAAGATCCTGCTCTCATGGTGCCTGCATTCTAGAGGTCAGACAGACATTAAAGCAAGTAAACATAAAAAATATAGCATACTAGAAAGTGGCTAGTGCTAAGGAGAAAACCAAAACAGGGTGAAGTGACAGAGAGGGATGGGGGGTCTCTATTAGAGAGGAGAGTCACATAAATGACTCACAGAGTGACTTTTTCGAAGAAGCTCCAAGGGAGTAAGAGATCCTGCCATGTGGATGTTTGGGGAACAGCTATAGAGGAAGCAACACATGCAAAGGGCATGACTCAATTGCTTTTAGTGTGTTTTGAAGGTTAAAAGGTTACTTCTATGGCTGGAGCAGAAGTAGTAAATGAAAGTGTCAAAGGAGATGGGAGGTGGTAGGGACAGATCATGGAGAGTGTAGTGACAAGCCATTGTAGTGACATTCAATTTTATTCCACAAGTTACAAAACCATTTGGAAGTTCTGTTATATTTGAAAAAGATCACACTGGCTACTGTGTGATCAAGACTGTAGGGGAAAGAAAGACAGAAACTGGTTAGGAGGGTATCCCAGCTGTCCAGGTAAGAGAAGAATGCTGTGGACGACATTGGAGAGGTAAAAGCGGCGGCAGTAACAGAAGGACAGATCTTGGATGAATTGTGTAGCCACTGCTATTGAGACATCCCATAGATTTAACAGGGACAAGAAGGGACGGAAGGACAGTAAAGGATGCCACAGAGGTTCCTGGTCTCAGTAGCAAGAAAAATGGAGTGGTGCTTGCATCAGGAACGTCAGGCGGTACAGTTTCGAGGCGTCATTCACAAGGCAGTCTATAAAAACGGCATCCTCTGGGTGTGCAGAGAACAATGTATGCAGCTTTAAAGAACAGTTCTGAAGTGTGCAGACATGGAGATGCCCGAGAAAGGAAGCCTTGAGAAGGATGATCACTTTATGGCAATCTCACTGGCTTCCCATTGCTTTTCTTTAAATTTTTACAGTGTTCATGACTAAGCGCCTCAGATTTCTGAAACTGTTGTGTTTTGTCTTGATTAAATATTAAAATAAAAATGTACAAGCAGCTTTCAATTCTCTACATTTTCCTAGAAACCACTCAAGCCTTTTAGGAAACCATTTACATATCAGGTTTTGAAAAGACTGCTTTTGCCAAGTGAATGAAATAACCTGATATCATTAAAGATGAATTAGGAAAAGATGAACAACTCCAGGCTTGCTCTGAGATTTCTGTTGGAAACGTCTCTGCCTTTCCCCACCAAACATGATCCTATCTTTCTTACTCTGCCTTCTTGGACTGTGATCTTTTTACTTCAAAATATCAAAGATAAATTGTGACTGTAAACATTGTACTGTAAATGCTTTGTAGTTTTCCCCCAATTAAAAAAAAAAAGGCACCAAAAAAAAAAAAAAAAAGAAAAGAAAAAAAAAAAAAAAAAGATAGCCAAGTCATCGGGCTGGGTTAGGCTTCTGTGAGGAAGTGAGACCAGTCTGCAGGGTTCCATGCCAGTATAAAATTAGATACCATTAAGATGAAACAGGAATACTTTATTATTAAAAGCCACATTTAAAATGAACTACTTTTCGATTAATATCAACGAAGCAATTGTGTGTGTGTGTGTATGTGTGTGTGTGCATAAACAAACTACTCAGAAGTATAGCCAGTATTGGGCAAAATTAGCACAAGCATAGGTCTGTCATATTGTCATGATCTATTCTACACAGGAGTCAGTATTTACAAGGATATGAAATACCAAAGTCAGTGAATCCATGGCCAAAAAATATGTCAAAGCACCAAAACTCTTAAAATTTTGATTATAGGAAACTATTTCTTATCCTTTCTACAAATTTATATTCATTCTGAAAATGTCTCCTGAGTCAACCGGGATGGGAATGTCAGGAAGCCAATGTGAAATAATAAAAATTCTGAACTATATAAGTTTTTTTTGAAAGAAATGCAGCTTCATTATTTTCAAGTGCCTACAATAGTTGCCTTTTTAAGGTTAAAGCAAAGCTAAATTGTAACTGGGTCTATGTATGATTTGTATTGAATCATACATTCCTGAGAAGAGACTTTACAATTACATTGATTCCACAGGATAGAGAGATAACATTCACACCAGTTAAAACACGCTTTCATTTTTGACTTATACAAGCATTCATGAGTTCTTTTTTGTTTTTTAACAATATTTTAATTTTTGTTCTATTTTACAAGATACAGATAGGTTTATTATTTGGTACACATTTTTTTTCTATAACTGATTCATTGGGGCAAATTAAGCATCGAAGCAGAAAAGTGTTGCAATAGCTAGTCAAAACGAAGGCCAAACAAGACATTAGAAGTAAGCAAAGGTACGTATGGCAGAGCACACTGGCCTTCCAAAGAAGATTCAGAGACAAAAGCTGGTCTCTTCCCTACTCTGTACTATCATTCTCTGGCATGAGGGGTCCCACACAATCTCTAAAATGTGAACTTTTACATTGTCTCTAAAGCAGGGAGAGATAACAGCATGCTGCTTAAGTCAGAGGTAATGGAATTTTATTTTCTTCTTTGTTCTGTCCTGCAAACTTCGCCAAAACATTCATTTGTTTCCATTACGGCCCCAGCTATCTATCTAATAGGCAGCACAGTATCTCAGCAAGAGCTTGATTGTATAGTTATGTGTTCCAGAGTGTAAATCACATGCCTATTAGAGCTTAACTGGGACAGAATTAAAACTCGTTTTTGGTCACTTGCTGATCAGCAATATGATGTCTAATAGCTTAATATTAATATTAAAACAATAACACCCCACAAAAAAAATAAAGCAAAACTTTCTATTTTACCCACTCTTATTTGTGTTCAACACTTAACATCCTACCTCATCTTCCTTAAGTATCTGGTCTAGTTTCTGTGTTATTCAGTAGGGATCTAATTTTAAGAAGTCATGCTCTCTTTAGTTACTATCAAAATAACACATAAAGTCCAAAATATTAATGCTGAGCTGCCTGTAAACTACATTTGAATAGAAGGGCTTTCAGTTAAATTTAACGATGTTATTTTAATCCCTTTTTAGGGAATAGTTCCTGAACTTTCTTCTATGCACCAGGTATTGAGCAATGCACCTGACAGCATGGAAGCAAAGGTGAATTGCAATTGAAAGATCAATTCCTAACATGCCTCCTGCCCCCGTCTCCACAATCATCTCCTGGTGAAAATCTAGAAGGAGACAAATAACAACAGCATGAAATTGATAAGTAAAGTCTGCCCCTGCTTTCAAAGAGGGGTTTCAAACTTCCTATAAGCTTGTGTGTGCCTGGGGTATGAAAAAAGAAATCAGTGAAGGAGAAATTGGAGTGAGAACAGTCTTGAGCAAATTTTCCAGCCAGTTTTTGCCATGTGGAAATACAAGCCAAGTGCTTCCAGGGCTTTCTGATTCCTCAAGGAAAAAAAAAATGCAACTCTATTATATATTTTATGAAATCTTCTAATATTTAAATGTTGGCAACATACCCATTTTAAAAACATACACACACACAACATAAACACATACACAGTCAGTGTGAATTCTGATTTAAAGATTGCTCACTGCTGAATTGACAAACTAGAGTGTGGACTTCATACAAAAGAAGACTGTGAAGCAGGTCCCTGTCTGAAGAAGCCTGTGCAACGGGGCTCAAGATAGTCAAGATCATGGTAGGGATTTTACCTGGAACAACAGCTAGATAAGGGAGCTTGCCTTAACATAACCTGGGAATAAGACAACACTAGAAAAAAGGGAGATTAAGGAAAGTCTACACCCTAGGTTAGCAAGAGACACCCAGAATATATTAGGTCTTTAACCTCAGTGACAAAGACTCTGGTCATAGGTCATCAGGGTAGGGAGACTGGATATGGCCCCCTATGTGCAAGGGCACCCACCATATGAAATCAAACTCTCAATGTCACATCAGTGACAAAGGGCAGCGAGGCTTGGAAGGAGAAAAGAGAAAACACCCAGAGAAGTCACAGAAATTACGCAAGGACAACAAAACCAGCCAGTGGCAGAGCCAACATTAGAACAGGTTTCCTCTTTCAAAAATTATTTCCTTTAGGGCATTGATCCTTTTACCTGGCTACTTTATTTATTTATTATTACAGCATTTGTTATTGGAACATTATAAATAAAGAGAACAATTCAATTTATCATTTTTTTAACAATAGGGAAAGTAAACAAAAAATTAATGTGTTGGGAGCATCTATATTTGAGATAAGTAAAAAATAAAATACCTCCACAAATGCAAATGAATTAGATCCTTAAATAAAGCCATGTAGATAAAATTTTAATTCTTCATGTATTTAAAATACAGAGAAGTGTTATGATATAAAATCATTTGTCTCTATATTTTCCCTAGAATTATTTCTTGAGAGTTTTTAATCAGTATTTTATTCCATCTGGGTTTTTTTCAACGTTGCATTATAGGTTATGCATATAAATTTTATATATATAAAATTTTTTTCTACTCACATTTATACATTTTCTTGGATGTATATATATTATATTCACACATGTCAAAACATTCTTGCACATATAGAAATACCCACAGAAAGCAGTTTACTTTATATTAAATGGTCATGGTCTCACTGTGGAGTTCCATTTAGCTTCTCTTAACTCTCTTTATCTTTTTTTCTATAAATTCTACAAATTCAGCAAGTGTTCATCTTTTAATACTTTTAGGCTGCTAGCCATGAGTGAAGGGTCATTACAGTTTAAATAAGAGAAATAATCTTCAAAGAAATTTTAAAAATGCATTAAGGGCCCCATTGAAACCTACAACTAATTGGCAGTGGTGATTTATTAACTATGCATTCTTCCAGCAAAGCCGTGAATGCTACACTAAGAAACATTAGGTTTAAATACTTAAATGGTAAAATAGATTAAAAAGTGATTTTACTTAATAAACAGTAAAGTTCTTCTATGTTGACCTCCTCTAAAATTCGATGCTGAAGGAGATGGTAAGGTATTCAACCAAGAAAACAGATAGAATAGGCTGACTCCCAGGGTGGGCATGCATTTTCTGTGATGTTCTCCTGTTACCACATATTAGGATAACACGATCTTTTTTAATTGCATTGTTCTAACCTAACGACCATCCTTACCCCTCACATGAGGTAAAATGTGAAAAAAAAATTGCAATAGACACAAATAGAATCACAATCTTGCACAGTTTGTATCTAGAGTAACAGCAAATTCCAAGTATACGAGGAGAATGGAAATGAAAATATTAAAGGAAATGCAAATTCTGACATGTGATGATATGCTAGGACAGACAGCATGGAAGACTGTGAGGGATCTGATTTCAAATCTCTAATGCTTTTGGAATACAGCATTTTTTTGAGAATAGGTAGGTCCCTTGTTACATTATCAATAGACCAGAAATTTCAGGTTCATATCTATTTTAATCAAGAAAACAATCATTGCCATCCAATAGCAACTTATAAAGAATCTGGGTTCTAGAGTCATAGCCAGTTATTAACAGAAAGAACTAGGAATTTGATTTTCCAAATTCCACTTATCTAAGAAAGGATCTATTTTTTCTCCCATGTATAGCTCCTTTTCATTTTTTTTAAATTAATAGATAAGTAAAATAAATGCTGTGACAAGGCAAACCATTCTGACCTGTGTTCTCAAGTGGCTGTGTTACAGTATACTGACAACCAGCCGGGAAAGACTGCTGAGGACGTTAAAATGAGTGACCCAATTCAGTCACGTGTTGTAAAGGAAGTTTGCAAGGAGACAGTCTGGTATAGTGCCAGGCCTACAAGCTTTAGAGTCATATTCCCATTGACAAATCTCTGTTCCATGATTTTGGGAAAGTTGCTTAACCTCTCTGGGTGTCTTAGGTTCCTTTTCTGTAAATGACAGAAGTGGCTACATCTTGGTTTTTGTGAGAATTATACGAGATAAATTTTAAGCACTTAGGTCAGTGCCTGGCGTATATGAAGAGCTCAGTAAGTCTTAGATTTTAGCAAGTATGGACGTTGTTACTAAAAGTGAAGGGGACTTCTAATTCTTGTTATCGCAGATAAACTTGTATAAGATCATTTCTACTATTTGATCTCCCAGAAAATAGATAAAATAGGGAAAACATCTGTCGAAGGTATCAGGTGGTTATCAAAGAGCAAGAAAAGCTAAGATCCCAGAAAAAGAAATTCATAGATGTGAACCCAACACCACTTTTGCATCAAGGCATTCGCCAACTCATAAGCAAGGCTTCAAGACTGAGAAAGTAAATAGAACTTCAGGCTGTCTCATGGAGCTAAAGAAAAATATAGGCATTCAGGGCCACTCAGGGTCTATATTAAATACTCAGACTTTTAGTGCAAATCCCCAAAGGACTATGCTCTAAGAGTAAAGGCTAACCAGAAATATGCTGGTCATTACAAGGACTGATGACTATACCTACATTTGTGTAATATGATGGAGTCTGATTAAAAAGATTGTTAAACAATAAGCATTAACAAATATTTATTGAAAAAACAAATGAAACAGATATGTAAATTGTTTTCATAATCTCTTTAGGGGGAAAAAAAAGGTTGAGATGTCTTGGGGTTACCAAATTAAAGTTTTCAGTCTTTGATTTGTTCTTAACTAGCTGTGCGACCTGAAGTATGTCATTTAATAGCTCTCAGCTTGCTCGGCTATAAAGATAATCATGTATGATCTAATTCCGTAATTAAACCACACGCATTTATAGAACACCTTCTATGTGCCAATGCTTTTATGAAATGCTTAGGATATTAAGAATATAAGAGATGGCTGAAGAATTGAACACGATAATGTATCTGAAAGCACTTTGTAAAGGATGTATTATGCAAACTACTATTTTATGCCATAATGTGAATATAAATATTTTTGTAGAAGTAGCTGGAGTTTCTAGCTCTCACCTCAAATTAAAGGGGACTCTTATTTATACAAATTTTACACGTAGCAATTTGCCTCAGCAAAATAAAATGTATAACGACTATGAGAAAGAAAAAAGAAATAGACGAGGAAAGAAGAAAATGCTTTCTAACCAAGATAGAGAAAGAACCGAAAGGTGAATAATAAGTAAAAATGACTTCTTTGAATTCTGAATGCATAGGGAAGATGTTCCACAGGACAATAAATAATCTCAGAATATCAAGAAACCACTAAAATTGTCTATCACCTTGATGTTTCCCATGACCAAATGGGAAAACCATAATGGAACATTCTTTTCTGATGAAAATGAAGAAAAGAAAAAATCTTTTTAAAAATGCCAACCCAGAACAAAGGGAGAAGGGGAAGAATCAACTGGTACTCTGCAATGTGAGATACCCTTTGAGAACAGTGTAAAGGAAGATGACAGTTTTGATAATAAAGACTAGAGAAAGAGAGACCACAATAAGAACACAAACCTCTATTTTGACAAAGTCTACAGTTGGTGAGATCTAAGACTCTAGACTTACTGATCCTGCATCTTTGCAGAAACTTTACCACTGTTGGTTGAAACTGTTGAAAACTGACATTCCAAAGCCTGACCGTGCAGTTCCAGCAATACACTAGGTTACAATGAAAACCAGAAATGAATGAATCCTTTTGATAAATATTCTCTCAGCTTCTAGGGAGTGTGATATGAGAGTATCATGGGCTATGATACCAAAACATAGCTCTGGATAAGGAAACACAGACCATGATTGTCTCCAAGTAAGTGAGAAATTCCACAGGGAAAAACTTTTTAAAGGAATAGAAACATTTGATATGGTTATGAAATTTTTTTAAAGTTGGCCTATTTGATTGAAATTTAACTATCCCTCACTTTATGTGATATATGGATTTCAGAAGACTTCACCAAAGTGAATCATTTCTTTATGATTAATATCTCTATTATAATCAAGGATTCATTATTCAAAAAAAAATTCCTCAGTTGAAAAGAAGATACTCAGTCTGTATTATTATAAATACCCATTAACCCATGGGTTAATAATGCCCATTATTAATTCAGGATTTCTTTCATAACTAGTGACTGCCTAAAACATTACATCTGTAGTTCTTGGAACTTTTATCCTATATTCTTTGACTAATAGACCTTAATTACATTGTCAAAAGAGTTTGAAATCAAACACAGTATTATTCTAAACATTCTGTGAATTTAAGGCTACAATTTAGTAAATTTTCATTCTTTGTCAATTTGTTAAAATGAAACAAACCGTAAGTTTAAAATCCCTTGTTCTGTGTATCACTCAGGTCTCTAGTTAATCTTTCCTATCAGGTTTCAATAAACATAGCCAAAGCAATCGTAGGCTCAGCTGTCCTGGAACTCTTTTAGTAGTGGGTCATTGAGCCACACAGGTTTTCATATCTACTAATGCTTTTGATATTAGAACCAAAAAATGTCAAAGAAATCAATAAGGCAAAAACAAACCAAACAGAAACATATAAACATTCAGATTTAGATGAGGAATCCCTCTAAATTTTAAAAACATTTCTTAGAAACATTTCACTATAATACCATTGGAATATAATCACTCAATAATTTTATGAAAGTCATGAAATTGATGAAATTCATGGGTCCTAATACCAATGATAATAGAATACAAAACAAAACAAAATCCAAAGGATTTACAATCAGTGTACCCAGAAAATTGAAATAAACCCAAATGTTTTTTATTAAGCAAAAGAAACCAAGACAATTATTTGAGGTTCATGACTGTAAAATGTCGTAACACTTGAAGGAAAGGTAGCACTCAGGTCAAGGCGGAAGGAAATTATCAATACATCACTTACTTCTTTGTATCCGAAAATGATACGTCCATCCATGAGGAGGGTCGCCTGGAACGTGAAGCTTCCTAGGTTGTAATTATCCTGGAGATGTACATGATCCCACTGGACAACAAGTGCTGTGCCTATACATTCCATGGAAAAAAGAAGAAATGTAATGAGAAAACATACCAATCAATTCTGGAGGGAGCCTTCACAAAAGCCTGAACCTGGTCTTCAAATCTACTCTTTGTACTATTTCAATTTTATGTGATTAATTGGAATTCTGGTATTGAAATAGCATTAGAGATTATTTAAAAAGGATTGAATATTCTCTAAATATTTGGTACATTCTAACCTCATACTGAGGTTAATATTGAGGCAACCCAGTGTGAGGGAATTTTGCCTTAGGAATTTCATTAATGTTAATGGGCCCTGTCTTCTTAAATTTCCGTGAGCCACTTTCAAAACGCAGCCCAAGTGGATTGAATGAACTTTAAATACATTTGACAAATGCTGAGAGAGAAAGGAACACATTCAAAAAAGCCAGAACCACTTAAAAACGACTTGAAATTTTTCCATACTTAGAATTATCCTCTGTCACACTGAAGAAGTTACTTTAACACTAATGGGAATTTTCTTTTTCGGTTCACAATGCTTGCATTTCTGTCTTTGTTGTATTGCTTCTGGGAGGCTGCAAGTAGCATAAAGGGCCCCGAGCTAAGATTTCTGAAGCCCCTTAAAGTACACTGGAATGAAACTGTACAGTGCTGTATGTTATATTCTGATGATACACTCTGCAAGTGTTTACCATTAACATGAAATAAAAACTAAAATATAGTGCAATAGTTATCAGTGAGAATTCATATTTTTGTTCCAGCTGACATTGTGTAGTCTCTAATTTTTTTAGAAAAAGAAAACAAAGGAGCAGCTAAAAATTTGCTTAGCTCTAAATATTGGATTTTCTGCTGGGCTAAAAAAAATCTTGTAGCCAGAAAAAGTTGTGTTGAAAAGGAAACTTACAGAATTAAAAGAGCAAAATATCTCTGTTTTTTTAAACAGTTCATTTAAAAAAAATCACCATTGTATAGCCTAATTAATTTTCACCAATTATTTGGTGCTATTGGTAATATCTCTTGAGCTAGTTGACCACTTTAAACAGACATGTTACTTCAAATATTCTGAATACCCAACTGTAAATCCTTAAAGAATGTTAGACTATAGAAATGTATTTTTTTTTAGGTAAAACTTCAGAAGTAAAAAAAAAATTGTTTTTGATCCTGACTTTGGTGCTTTTAGCCATAAGAAATACTCAACACCTATCATTGCCCCGGGGAAAGATCCACCCAGTTCTCTTCCTTCTATGGGCATCTCTGTTGCTATACTATAATTTTTTTTTTTTAATTGAAAAAAGCAAGCAGTCAATAGCCAGGAATCTTCCCATAATTTTACAAGTATAGGGATTTTCTGATCGTGAAATGCCTCTTAACAACAACTTTTTGCTTCACACATGTCCAAAACCCTCAAGCTCTAATTACTTCCTTACTCTCTATCACACCCTGGTGGTGCAGCAAAAACAATGAACTAGAAGGCAGAAGACCTAGACTTGAGTTCCTGCCTCTATAATACCTTGGCCACAATTAACCTGCATGAACCTGTTTCCTCTCTTATAACATGGGAGGTATAATTCTCGCCTTCAAGGGATTTCTGCATTAAATACAAGAAAATATAGTTCATTCAAATTCTTTGGGAAAAAGACAGGTCTATGTAAATTAATTAAATGTTTTTAATGCAAATTCTGATGAAGATATTCCTAATATACTGTTAGTACCAAGTTTTAAAATAACATTAAGTTTGCACATGCTAAGTTTTATATTCGGTAGTAGCATAGCTTTCCCCACATTTGTTGATTTAAATTTTCTAACCTGCTGTTTGTCTTCTCTAGAGAAGTTTGGCTTTCCTAAAATGTTGAGTTTCCAATCCTTAAGCATTCTGTCAATGATCCTAACCAATCAAAATTGAAAATATTTCAGCAAGTTGCTAAGGTATAAAAAGGAGTTTGTGAAGAGCTTTACAATATTTAAAAGTGCTTAATTCATTTAATAAAACGTAAGCAACTATTCAGCTTTCATTCTATTGTAGGAACTCAATATTCCTCAATGTTACATTCCTATGTAATGGGTCACAGACGATATTTCAATAGGTGAAAAATACATTAATTCTTGAGTATTAATACTTTCATAATAGTCAGAATTAAAAACTCATCTTACTAATTTTTTTTCATTTACTCATTCATTGAATAATTATTAGATTATTCAATAGAGTCAATGGATTATTCAGTGATAGGTGCCTATTAAGTACCTGTGCAGTCTCCTGGAGATTAAATGATTTCTTATAAATAGCCACAATCCTTGTTTTCAGATAACTTAGAGTCCAGTTGGAGTGGTATACATTAATTTTTAAAAATCACTCAAATACAAGTAAAACTCAAAATACGAAGAGCTGCCTACGAACATGATATATGAAAGTATATATGAAGAGAGAGACTTATTTAATATGCTTTATGATGTTGATGCTAGCAACACAAAAACTTGGCCATTTCTTGTCTACTTTCATTAAATCATTTCTAATTTACTTAGGGTAGATTCTTAAGGAGATTCTCTATGGTAGATCATGGAATAAGTTTCAGATAAGTTTCTGGCTGCAGTTTTGGCTCAAGTATACTGTACTTACAATCTACTTGTACATACTTTGGTGTTAGAACCTCATGAGTTTAAAAAAATTGAATAGAATATAAGAGTTCTTAAAACAGTAGAGAGAAATAATTATCATGGCTAACATTTAGAGTTACTTAATATTAGATCAGACTTTGGTATTATTCAAATTGTTTAAAATGTATTCCCTGAGGTGAATATCTATGTTTTGTTTCCTTTTGCTTTTGCTATTTTGACCTGTAAAATGGCTTCATCACACTAGGCAGAAGATTGCTCTTAGCAAAATGATCATATTTCCCCAAGGTTACAGCCACCAGGAAGTCTATTCCACCCACTAGTAAATTTCATCCTTGATCATCAGAAATATGACAAGAGTAGAAATAACTTTATTCACCCCAAATATTTCCATTATTTTAAGATATAAAATTGTCATTTGAACAAATAAAACCTATTTTTGTATTATAAAGAGTACAAAACACTCTGCCTTTATTTTTCCAATGCAACCCCTTTGTTACCTGTAGTTTCTTTTCTCCACCAAATTTAGAGCTTTCAATAAGTTCTAGAGTTGAAAATTCATTTATGTCTTCAAGACCTTGAATTTTTTACTTGGATTTTAATAGCATTTAATGATATTTTCTGGGTTTTCTCTGACTATTTTATAAGTTCTCAAAAAAAAAAAAAAAACCAGTAGGGATAGATTGCTGTCAGTACACTTGATAAATCTTAGCAGGCTCTATTTTATATTTTAAAGTCAGGAAAACTTTATTTTGTTATGTGTACTTTACCCACTGCTTTATACTTTTAGAAAATGTATGCTCATCTTATGGATACATGTAGTTATAAGTTTTGGAAATTTAATATCAATATATTAAGGCACTTGACTCTATTGGAAGATCAGAACTAACAAAATTATTCTTATTTAAGTTTTTTCTAATTGAAAAGCTAGAAAATTGACTTATTGAAGATAGCATGAAATAAATGTATCTGCTGTGTCTGAGATGTTGTCTATGGCAATTCATAGTGTATAATGGATATTAATAAACATCTGTTGAATGAATAAATGACATTTGACTGTGTTCCTTACATTTTAACAGTTAACAGTATAACATTTGTCATCTCAGAGCATTTGCATCAAGCAGTTTACAAATCCAGTCTACCAAAAAAAGTTCACAAAAACATTAACATATCTGACGCTTGATGTTTAAAAACATACATTTAGCAAAAAATAGGCCAATCAATACATACCATTATCAAAATATCTGACTGTTGAATTTCTGGATACACTGGGATCGAAATTTGCCATTAAAGGTGCGATGTACTGTGTGGCTGTTAGCATTCGATGTACAACTTCTCCAGTGTATATGAAACCTATAATGAGAAAAATGGGAAATATGTTAAGAAAATGAAGCCTAGTTAAAATTATAATTAAAATATTTCCAATTCAATTGCTGTCACATTTTGAAAATAAAACATCATGGTAGCTTAAAAAAAGGAATATAATTAATGTCTAGTGTCTCATTAACAACACTTAGTCTGGATTAAGTGACAAATTTTCATATGATTTGGTAGTACTTTGCAGACCAGTAAATCAGAAATCTGTAATATGTACAATTCTAATTGTGGGAGAAGTAACTATTATCTGGAAAAGATTATTAGGCTGAAAAATGCTAATATAGTACTGTAAGTAATTCAAATATTGAATTTGCCGTTATTAATCCCTTATTATTTTAATACTAGCTTAAGATGCAAGTCCTTTTTATCAGTTGATTCATTTTCATGATATTTATTTGGATTATCTTAAACTGCAATCTCAGCATAGGAAATTTTAGAAACCACCCATGCTAATATGCAGGAAATGTTTTAATCTTTTTTTTTGAAAGTTTTAAAGGGGGAAAACACCCATGTGAAAATTTTTACATTTCTCAGAGTGCTCAAACCTTTATAATACTAGCACACTATCAAGAAGACAAAGTCTATATGTTTGCAGATAAGATGGTGAAACACTGACAATGCACAAATGCCTCCCCGTTTAGAGAGTTATCAATGCCAACCTATTCTAGCAGTTGGATAATGAGAGGGAATTTACTGTGGAGGTCTTCGGCTTTGAATTAACTTTCAAAAGCTCCTGTGTTACTACTCTAACCCACTTTCAATTATTCACACTAGGTTTATTGACTTTGTGGATTATCCATGACAAATTGTTAATCCTACATTGGCTTCTTGCCTCCAAGGTCTTTAGCTGCCTGAAAGGAGAGTCGGTTCAGGGAATGCTAACTAATTTTAATATTAATCTAAGAAATACACAATTAAGAATAAATATGCAAGTGCGCACACACAATTATTACCAGATATAATGCAAAGTAAATTATTCGTGACAATCTAATTGCAATGTTTGGGCAATCAGGAGTTATCTAGATATCTGAGGCCACTACAGATCATTTTTCTATTTTCACAACTAATAAAATAAAACAGGCAAGATTATAAGTAAAATTCTTTCTGCAAATGTCCTGGGGTTGAAGCAAAAAAAAAAAATTAATGAATAAAAATAAATAAATAAAATTCTTTCAAAATTGTATAGCATTTAAACCTCAAAAAATGTTAAGCTTTGTTGTAATCTTTATTGTTTTGAATTCCAAATTGTGATGTCTAGGTAAGTATTTGCAGAATTAAACTGTAGTTATTTACTTTGAAATTAATTTCTTTCCTTTCGGTAATGTTTTTTTTCCTTTGACTACCTTTTAATTTTTCATCAAAGGCATAAATGAACTCTAGCTATTCATCTTAAGAAGTATATTTTTAACTAGTAAAATCTTCAATATGTGTAATTTTTGGTTTTGTTTTAGACAGGGTCTCTCTTTGTCTCCTGTGCTACAGTACAGTGGCATCATCATATCTCACTGTCCCCTCCAACTCCTGGGCTCACTCCTGCCTCAGCCTCCAGAGTAGTAGCTGAGACTATAGGCTCATGCCACTACGTCTGGATTATTATTACTTTTTCTTTCTTTTTTAAGAGCTGAGAGGGCTCGCTATGTTGCCCAGGATGGTTTTGAACTCCCGACCTCAAGCAATCTTCCCTCCTTGGCCTCCCAAAGTGCTGGCATAACAGGCGTGAGCCACTGTGCCTAGCCTTCAACATGTATTTTTACCTCCGTTACTTTTTCTCATTTGCAAAGCATTATCTTTCAAAATAAATCCCTGACCTCTTCAGCAGCATTTTGTATATTTGCAATTTCACACAGTTCAAGTTTACTAAAAGATACTATGGTGATAGAGTCATTGCTTTCATTATATTTCTCTGTAGATTTTCAGAGTCACACTCTCAATGTTCAACGTGCAATTTCACATCCTTAAAATCGTAAACATAAAGAGTAACTATTTTTCAAGGTCTTTGATGTGTGTTTTTTTTTTCCCTATCTCACCAGCATTCTTTTATAATTTCATCATTAAAATGGATACAAAAATTCTACAGACACAATCTTTTAAGGAAAATGTTTGAATTATACTCTGAAAGTGTTTTTTCAGAGAAAGTAGCTCCAGGTAGTTATTACTCTACATTCTCTAAGTACTAATAGAAGAAACTGCTTAACTTGGAGTACAGAGGGCAGTAATTCAAGGCAGCAAGATAATTTTAAATCAATACAAAATCCATTCTTTAAAACAACTCTGTAAGAAAAGCATCAGCAATTCCTAGAAATACATTGTTGTAAAATGCAGGACCATTGACAATTTCAGGCACTTAATTCTTACTGTTAGTATTTAAATAAATAAATAAGATATATATATTTGTCCCTCAGTGTTTCGACACAGATTTGTAAAGAAATTAAGCTTTACTCTTTATAGTCCAGTTTTCAGATCATAGGAACCAATAACTGCTGCTTTTCTTTGATCAGGAAAAAGTCTCCTAGATCTACAATATCTCAATTTTCAAAGGTGAAATTTCAAATTGTCTCCAAAAAACTAAGTATAAATATGAAAGAATTTGTTGATATATAAAAGCTATAGTTATAGTTCTTGATTTTTCTATTATTATAACATTAAAATAAATAATATTTACTGTTACTATGAGTATTACAGTTAACAGTTACAGTTAACTGTAACTACAATTAACAAGAAATAGCTAGTACAATTATGAGCATGTCTAGGACTACTATTACTACTACCACTATTAGTACCACCACCATCAAGGATTAGTATGAAAAATAACCCAAGGAGGAAAAAAAGCTCCACTATTCTGCAAAAATGACATTAATTTTGATAATTTAAGGAGTAATTGCTTTTCTTAGTCATATTGGAAATTAATTCATGTCGATATCTCAGGTTAACTCTTAATGATCACAAAGTAAAGCTTGACTGTAGCAATGGGATCTACTTACTTCTTAAATTTATTTTAAAATTATCATTTTAGCAGGGGTAAATAACTAAGTGAAGAGAAACTTTATAAGCTGAGAGCAGGAAAATGTAATTGATTATTAAATAAGAGCCAGCTACGCAAATCAATGCAACAAAACTTTGAAGCTTCAAAGGCACTCATAGCTACCAACACCCTGTTTAGACATTTATTTCTTTTCTTTGGTTGCTCTGGGCATGTCTAGTTGTAGAAAAAAATATTATTTTCTTCTGGTCCCTCACAGTTTTGAGGAAATATAAGCAATATATTTTAACTATTTTCTGTAAACTTCTTTGTAGCCCTTTGAAGGGTTAATCATAAAATGTCTTCTTTGCTTACTACATGCTTCTAGTATAAATAGTGTTATTTGTTCATCTGTCTTTGTACAAAAGTGGTCATTATCCAGATAATTTGGGTCTCATAAAGATACCTTCATTTAAAAGAATCAAGTAAAAGAAACAAACATGTTCTATTCTTTGAATCTCAAATAGCAGCTAACACATTGCCCTTCCCTTCTGCCTTAACGACTAGCAAATCTAGAGTCAAATTCTGAGCTCCACTGTAATCAACTGATTTGCTCTTGTAGCTTGAAAAATCTCCCTGGGCTGCATTCTGTAGGTGGTCTCTAGTCACTTGAATAACCTAGTTTTAAATCTGTAAGCCTCATCAAGTCATTTGGGGATTCTATCATTGTTGGTCCTGTCATGAATAAATCCCACCCAATCATTGTAGATTTATTAACCACAATTACGTATTTACTAACCAAAAATATTATTGTGATAATAGTGACATTACATCATTTTTATATATTCTCTTTATTGTATCCTTATAATAAGCCTAAAAAGAATAATGATGTTATTGTTGTTATTCCCATTTATTAAATGAAGTATTTAATAAGGCTGGGTAATTTGCCCAAAGCCACATGACTAGAATAGGTCTTGTGATTCCAAATTTTATGGGCTTTTCACAATGTATTTTAGAATTCATTATGTGTCCAGTCTTATGTCAGCTACTGTGGAAGACAGAAACAAGGATAGTATTCCTTTTACTTCTCTTGAGGTCATTTCTAAGGCAACCACTCTCCAGGAATGCTGACAATCCCATGAGCAAGTGAAAAATGCAAATGGATGAGATAGTTTCCATAACTAAATGTTAAGTCTTCAATGTCATCAGTGGGTTCTTGGAAACTTCGATTTGAAGACATGTAATGAAACCAATTTTCCCTCAGGCTAAGCTAATTGATAGAAAAAAGAGTTAAGTTCCTATGGCATATTTCTGGTAACAAAAACATCCCTAAACTTCTAAATAAAGACCAAAACACTTCTAATGTTAAACACTGAAATAAATGTGAGCTCTACATTTAAGAAAGGTTAATAAAAACAAGTAAGATGATTACCTGCCCAGTGATTCCAGTTCAGAGTCATGTCCAGGCACACCTATCCCGGTGGCTCAGGGCACAAGGCAGGGATAGACTCCGGACAGGACATCATCCCTTCTCAGTGCCCTCTCACACACACACCCCCACTCGCTCATACGGGACCATTTAGACACTCCAGTGAACCTAACATGTACATCTTTGGGATATGGGAGGAAACCGCAGTCCCGGGAGAAAACTTACCAGATATGGGCAGAACATGCAAACTCCACACAGACAGCAGCCCAAACAGGGAAATAATTTTTTTTTCTCATAAACATTATAATGAAATGATATTGAATGAAATGACTTTATTCAAGGACCTGCTGTGTACTTTCCCTCATTGAATTTTGTACTTAAACAAGGACTTTGAGGAAGAAAAGACCTGTTCTCTCTGTGTGAAAATTCCAGCACCTATGCCTTAGAGCAGATTATGGTCACCTCAAATCCTGCTACCTTTATTGTATTGCTGAAGCCTCTGTTCTTTTAACTGGAAGATTTTATAAACTTGTTTAAGTTATATTCCTCTACTGCAGTCCACCAAATTATACAAATTGGTAGGGAAATGACACATTATTAGAGAATTTATTTCTGATTGCAATGAAGTTGCTACCTAGTGGTGTGCCTAAATTACTTAACCGCTCTGTGCCTCAGTTTCCCAATCTGCTAAACGGGAGTGTAATAGAATCAACAGTATTGGGTTGTTGTGAAGGCTGAAAGTTGATACTTAAAGAAGACTGTTTAAAAATTTGCAGAAAACCAATCACTCATTTAAATCCACTCTAATTTTTACTCTTTGAGGTTTTTTCCTGTCAAATATATACTAGTATTGTGGACTTATATTAGGGTGTTTACATGACTTTAAAATTGTGTTTCAGACTTATACATATGATATGTTTTTATCTGCATTACTCCTGTTGGGGTTAAGGTACACCATTGATCCTAACTACAAGACAATACATAACAAAAGCCTGAATGTCTAAAGTCCTTGATTTGATATATTTTCCCTTACATTTTGAATAAGCTCTTTGTAAAAACATTAACCTCCTATTGGTTGCAAATGGTTGTTTTGTTTAATTGGAAGTGTCATAGTAATAAGGTCGGCATGAAGAAGTTATAATTGCCTGTGAAACACTGTGTAAAACTTTAATGTGGAAGGCACTACATAAAATATTCTACTTCATCATTTTTTAGTTGATAGTTTGGACTTCAGAGGAAAGGTTGGAGGTGATGGGTATGCCTGTAGGGCACTGAACATTTGTAGTTAAATGCTCCCTTTAGAGTACAAATGACAACGGTATATGTCACCTTTGTCATCTTTGTTATGACATGTGTACTATTATCTTTATCCATTAATCAAATAGATCTGAAATTTATGGCCTTTTATCCATAAGGATTCAGAGAACAGCATCCTCATCCTAGTCTCTCATTAACCTCATCCATATGTCCTACCTCTGTTCATGAAGAACTAAGTTATTTACCTGGGTGTTATTTGTGGTTATTGTTTTGTCAATCTGGCAGTGTTGGTGGTGGACAACTTGCTTGAAGCAAACAAATGAAGTTCCAGCATAATTCAACTTAAGTTTTGCACAAAACTCTTAAGTCATAATAGATTTTCACATGCCATAAACTACCTTTTTTAAGACAAATACTTGTTTATAATTCAGTCAGCCTTTTAAACAAAACCAGATGTGGCAGCAATTGCTAATTTGAAAATTAAAAGTTGTGGCAAGTTGTCTGGTAATGTATGTAACTGTCTGCCAGCTGCAACTGTACGATGGCAGGTTTCAAGTAACAGACTTCCTCTGCACAAAATTTTTGCTAGTAGAATACTCAGTTCACTGTGAAGATATTGGTTTGTACATGCAAGCTATACAGTTAATAAAAAAAAAAAACGAAGAAGAAATAGAAGCATTTTGAACTTCATGTCAGCTTACTAACAACTGGTTCCTAGGAAGAAACCCATAATATTGTCAATCGCCAAGTATTTTCCCTTTACAATTCCAACCAGCTATCAAGTTAAAATACATCAAGGGTATTTTTTATACTAAAATATATCCACTGGCTCTTAGGAAGCAACATATAATACTGTCAATCACCAAATATTTTCCCTTTATATTTTGAACTAGCTGTCAAGGTAAAATATATCAAATATACTTTATATATATTAAATTTAATTTAATACATATATATCTATTAAAATATATCACATATCATAGACTCCTTCATTCTCTTGGCTTAAGGCACTGTTGGGGATTACAAACCACAACAAAGCCATCCCTGGGGGAAAAAGCAACAAGTGACAACATTAGTTGTCAGGTACAAATTATGCTCAGGAAATTACCAATATAGAAATTTATGTTGATCATCTAAAGTGCCTCTACCCAACCCAGAAAGAAAGAACAGGAGCTGAAGTGTATAGATGAGGACAGTGAGGAGAGGAAGACAGACAAAAAACAAAAATAACTCAAAACCAAAAAAACATTCTTGCTCCATTTTCATTTTGAACTAACAACAAAATTGTTGACTTTATTTCTTGCTTTCTCCATCTTGTTCCTCAGATAAATCCATGTAAATTGTTCTTGGTTAATTCAGGTTAATTTCCCCTATAGGTCACTGTCACAACTCCCCTCTCCAACTCCTCAAATTTCTGACTAGGAAATTTCTAGGATTTCTAGGATACGAGTTCATTCACACTGCAGACTATTGAATGGTGACCCTAGAGTTTTGTAGAGCACAAACTACATGGATTTTCATGGAAGCATTGAATTGGTCTTCTTCATTTTGAAAATCAAGTTTATTTCCTCTCTTTAGACAGATGCAAATAATATTTCAAAAGTCTTAATCCTACAGGAAGACTGATGTCAGCAATATGGTGCAATAGGAGTTTCAGCACTCGTTCATCACCATTAGAACTACCTTATAAGAAATGCTAACAGGAATTCTTCAAGTTGAAATGAAACAATGTAAACTGACAACATGAAAACATATGACAGAATAAAACTCACTGTAAAGGTCAGAATGTAAACTCAGCTACTTTCATACTGTAATAGTGGTACACAAATCACTTTTAACTCTAGTATAAAAGTTAGACAAAAGTATTAGAAATAAACAAACCACTAATTTATCAATGAATACAGAATATAAAAAGACAAAAATTGTGACATCAAATAAATAAAATGTGAGAGGAGGAGAATTTAAAGTGTAGTTTTTGTATGTGGTGGAAGTTAAGTTGTTATTAGTATAAAATAGACTGCTACGACTTTAAGATACTTTATGTAAGCCTCTTGGTAACCATAAAGGAAAAAACTGGCAGTAGATACACAAAAGATACAGAGAAAGGTATCAAAGCACCCCACTACAGAAAAATAATTACATCAGAAAGGAAGACAGTAAGAAAGAAGTAAAGGAAGAAAAGAACTATTAATATAAAACAGTTAGAAAACAATTAACAGATTGTTAATTTCGTAAGTCCTTACTTATCAATAATTACTTTAAATTTATGAATTACATTCTCCAATCAAAAGATATATAGTAGCAGAATGATTAAAAATACAAAATCCAACTGTATGTTAACTATAAGAGACATACTTTAGCTTTAAGGACACACATAGGTTGAAAGCAAAAGGATGAAAAAAGATATTCCACACAAATGTAACCACAACAGAGTAGGGGTGGCTGTATTTATATCAGACAAAATAGACATTAAATCAAAAACAGTCACAAGACACAAAGAAGATTCATCAAAGAAAGACAACAATTATAAATACATATGCACCCATCATCAAGCACCTAAATTTATAAAGCAAACATTAACAAAACTGAACAGGTAAATAGAAAGCAACAAGTGCTTTTTTCATTTTTTTGTTGAAATGGGACCTTGCTATGTTGCCCAGGCTGGCCTCCTGAGCTCAAGCAATCCCCCCACCTCAGCCTCCCAAGTAGCTGAGACTATAGGCATGTACCGCCATGTCCAGCTTGTCTCTTCCTTTCTAAGGACTTAATAACTATCACTTAGAATACATTTTTAAAGTGTCCAAAAACAGTCCTGGAAAGAAGATGCCCAAATGTACAGAAGGGCTGCCTTCAGATAGGAGCCTTTTCTCCTACATCATCAAACCGTATTGTACTTATTGAATATTCTATAGTTCAACACACTTCATTTTAAAAATCGGGTAAATTGAAAGCATTGCATAGCAGGAGGATATCACTTTGGGATTCTTGCCCAGGATCCAGCCTCTGTTTTACAAAATAAATTTTATTGCACAGTTTTGAAATAACTACACTTTCCTAATTCCCATTCTTCCAGAAATATTTTTGTTTTACAGGATTGTTTAGACATTTCTAGGATAGACAGAGCTCTCATCTCTTAATTTTACCAGAATCTATCCAAGTCCTGAATGTAATGACAATCTCTTCATTGTCCTGCTCTTTTCAGTGCAAGAGAAATACCATTTATCTAGACAGGAAAGAAGCTGAAAGGGAGTAGAAGAGCTTTGATTTCTCATAGACGGCCATCTGCATTGTACCACCAGTCCCAAATCAATGGCTGGTTCCTTCCTTTTTTTCTTCCCAAATAACTGAAGTATCCCAAGCATTTCCTTAGATAGTTTGGGTTTCAATTGCCTTAGTACTTACCTTATAGATCCAAGCTAGTGTCATATATATACTGTTATGTATATATGTGACATGTATGTATGTATATACACATGCATGTACATACACACATGTATGTACACATATAAATATATATGGCATATGTATAACGGTTTGTGTGTATGTATTGTGCATATAAATATATATTACACATATGCCATATATATTTTATTTTATAACAAAATCTATTTTATTTTATAATTTTATATATGTATATTTTATAATTATATATATATATGCATTTCTCTCTATGAGTAGGCAGAGTGTAGTGGAAAGGTCCAGATTTGAGTTCTTCTTTATCTCTTACAAGCTGTATGACCTCCTGTCATCACTGACTCTCACTGAGTTGCAATTTCTCCTGTAAAATTAGGCCAAATTAACCTCTTTAAACAACACTGTTGTGTTTAAAAAAAAAAACAACAATACAAATGTAGCTGCAGCTCCCACATTCAACACAGATATACAGAGCATCTGCACTGTTCTCTGCCATCCTTTTAAAGTCAGAGCTCTGTTGAGGCCCCTCTGCAGCCTCAGTGATCCCTCTCTTCGTCTGCTCTTGATCTTCGCAATCCTGTAGTCAGGCTCAAACCTCTGTGATATTTCCATCCTTCTTGAGACACATGCCCTTTTACAAACTCAGATCTCTGACTGTGACGACATTTTCTTAGATGTTTCAGTCATCTGGTCCCTTAAGGTGATGGTATACAATCTCTCTATTCAGTCCTCATCCAAGACTAGAGATTGTTTTTTTTTTTTCCCTCAAGTCCTCTATCACTTGGACATTATCAGCCAGTTGTGTCTGTTTGGCTAATAGCAGGCTGAAAGGATTCATTTCAATCTTCCCTAAATGTTTCCTTTGACTTCTGGGAGCCGGGATTATTAGTAAGTTTAATCAAGATCTCTACAACATTCTCCTAGACCCCTACTGGAAGGTGGTAGTACCATTCCCCCAACACTCCAATTGCCAGTGGATATTAGGAAATAGATGTATGGGTGGGGGGTTGATTGCCACAATGTCTGGTGGGCACTGCTGGGATCCAGTTAGGGCAGGCAGTTGTTAAATGCCCTGAATTTCTGCAAATGAAGAATTGTTCTATCCAAATGCCAGTTGCAATAGAGAACGACAGTTGAGAAACTGCAAGTTGTTGCCGGTTTCCATGGTATCCCTCTACTATTCCATCCTCTCCTATCTCTCTAAATCAAACATCATTACTACATCAGAAATGCATCACCCTTTCCACTCAACTCAGCACGGTGTTTCTCATACTCTACCCTCAGGTTCATGGTTTTCTCCTAAATATATTTTTTATTGACACATACTTCTGAATCAATTCTCTTGGGAGATTCATTTATCTTCAGGCAATCTTTAACTTTCAAAGAGTTTCTATTGGAAAAGATATAGAGTGGAGGAATTTGCTTTTGGGATAAAAATAGACTTGGATGTGAATTCTGGCCCTGTCATTTAATAATTGCATTGTTATGAATAAATTATTGAAATGCTCTAATATTTGTTTTTTTTCTGGCTTCAAAATGGAAATAATAATAGCTTCTTGACGCAAGTGCTGTAAGGATTATGTGAGATAGATAGCAAAAGAAACCTAGTATAATTCCATCTCTGGAATACTGTAGTTTTTTCAACAAATGTTATAGTTTCTCTTCCCCTCTGCCTTCCTCTCTTATCTAAAGTTGCTGGAATTTTCTTAAAATTAGTTAGCACCTAAAATATGAGCTGGCTGTGATCCAATTTCTCTAGAGGTTTCCTGGGATTGGCTTTGGATTAAAGAAGACCTTTGCCATGGATATAGACAAACAACTCACTTTTGTGCACTGTAGTTCCTGTCTGCACTCCTGGAACATTCTATTGATCCCTTAGTTCTGGCCAGAGTGTGGCATTTAGAATTAGGTCCACCCCTTGACATGACAACATTGGGTCTCACTATGTTGCCCATGGTGGTCTCAAACTCCTGGCTTCAGGTGATCCTTCCACTTCAGCCTCCCAGAGTGCTGGGATTATAGACACGAATTACCATTCCTAGCCAGTCATTTTTTTTTTTGTATGGTATGCCTGTGTCTGACTTTAAAATGATTCAGTCATACTATGAGCACTCTTCTGAAAGTTTTTTTGTTCAAATCTACATTCCTAAGAGAATCAGACCTTTGAGCATGTAGCTGTGATCCACTGATTTTCATTGCTATATCATATTTCATTACATGAATATATCACAATTAATTTATCTATTAGACTTTGATGACATTTGTATTGTCTCAGGATTTTATTTATTTTATTTGTGCTATTTAATGGTGCTGCCATAAGAAATTTTTTTGCACATGTCCTGGTACACATGTATAAGATTTTTATAAAGCATATAAGTCGTGCATTTAGGGCACAGGACATGCACATGTACAACTTCACCAGATAATGCTGAATTGTTTTCCTAAACAGTTATACTAATTGACACATTTGCCCTCACTAAGTACATATTGCTCCATCAAAATTTGATGTTATCAGACATTTAATTTTTGCCAATCTGGTAGTTGTGAAATTATATCTCATGTGGTATTTATTTACATTTCCCTGAGGTTGAGTAATCATAAAATTGAATATTTTTTCAGAAACTCATTTACCATTGACATTTCCATTCCTGTGAAGTGACTGAAAAAGTCTTAGCCTTTTTCTTATTTGATTTCTATGTCTTATTTTTAGCTTTTTTTTTTAACATAAAATCTAAATACTACTCCTTTGTCACTAATATGGTTTGTGCTTTTCATGCATTCTTAAAATGCTTCCCTACTCTGAAGTTATAAAGATATTTTCCCTACTCTGATGTCATAAACATGTTCTTTTATATTGTCCTCTAAAAGATATATAAATTTAACACATTTAAGTTTTTCTTTCACCTGAAATTATTTTTGTTGGCTATTAGATATAGATCAATTTCATACTTTTTTCCCAGAGGGAAAGCAATTATCAGAGGTTAATTTTTTGGCAATTCCATCCTATTTTCACTGACTTGCAATATGTGAGCCTAATTTTCATAAATATATGAAATTCTTTCAGGAGGTTCGATTCTGATCCACTAGTCAGTTGGTTATCCCTGTATAGAAGCCACGATGTTTCACTGTTATGTTTTCATGATCGGTGAATCAAGTGTCCACCAACTATGTGTCTTTAAGAATGCCTGACAAACTGTACATCTTGGTAAATTCACTAAAACACATTTAATTGTACACTTAAAATGGAGTAAAGGCATGATATGTAAAGTATACTTCAATAAAGAAAAAAAAAAAGAATGCCTGACAATCACTATTCATTTGCTCTTCCATATGAACTTTGTCAGCAGGCATACACACACACAAATAAAATTATCATGTTATGTTTTGACTGAAATTGCATTGAAATTATGTCAGTTTGGGAAGAATTCACTCCTTTTGATTTTGAATCTCACAATCCATGAACGTGGTATTTACCTTTATTTATTTAAGTATTCCTAGAAATCCTTCAATAATTTTTTATGAAATTTCCCAAAATCTACAAATATCATTTTTAGATATACTGTGATTTACTTATTCCTTTTTGAAACTATTGTTATTGAAAACTTTATTTTCTAACCATTTGTGGTAGCATTCACAAATGAAATTCAAATTATATATTGATTTTATATTCTTCAATCTTGCTAAACTGAACTAATTCTAAAATTCTTCCCATTTTAAAGGCTTTAGTATGTTGACAATTACATCATCTGAAATTAGAATATATTTTTCTTTCCAATTTTATAATCTTTAATTCATTTTTCATTGGTTTATACATTACCTATTGTTTTAATGCAGAAACAATAAACTCTTCTTTTAAACAGATATCTAAATGACAAATTAATTTGTAGAATAACTTATAATTAGGTAATAAGGAAAATACAAGTCAGAGACCTAACTAAAACAACTATCACAAAATATTATTCTATAAAAGACTTACTGAAATATTTTATAAAACATTTAGAAGGAATGTCATTGCTTAAAAATAATAATTCTGATTATTTCTCCTTTCTATTTCTTCTTACTTCCGGAGAATTCATATATACATTAGAGAGAAATAGGTAAATTTCTCTTAAGCCACCAATCTGTAGGTATCTAAACATGTTACTGCTCTTACAACTTCATTAGAGATGTTATTTTTCCCTTTCCTCCTCAACATTTTTACTTCAATTAAATCTTAACATCTGATTATCTAACCAAAGTAAAGTAGTAAGAAATGTTCTTCACAAATGCAGCTTCATTGGCTTCTCAATTTACTATGCCTTTGACCAATACCCCACTTACTGAGGACAGGCAGAAATGGGTATGTAGCAAATAAAGGCAGGCAATAGAACCACAATTTTGGGACAACCTGCGATAGTGAGTGAATAACAACGCTACACTCTCTTTTAGGTTAACTGGTACAACCAGTAGCAAAAAGACCTTCCAAGTGCAGCTACAATACTTTAGTGCCTTCCAGGAGAAAAAGAAAAAGAATCCTTAGATTTTTTTTCAGCATCTTTATATTTGTATCTACCAAAAAAGTGTGGGGACAACACTATCATCTCCTTCAGTTGCAAAGAGACACATCTCAAAGCGGACTGCTGGAAGGCATGCAAGCTCTTTTGCAATTAATAACCTGGTTTCTTAATGTGTAGCTTTTCTGGAAGAGCAGCATGAACACACATCTTAAACACACTTTTGTGTAAGTGGTTCAGACCAATCAGAACTGAAGGGATTCTTTTTTTTAAATATCACTTTCTTTCTACTAAACCAGAGAATTAAAAGATTCATCATGCTGGGAGGAATTCTTTCCAGGGACATTCATTCATGTATAGTTCCTGTTGACTGTGTGAGCAGAGCATTCAAGGTGGCTGCAGGTAGGATTTGACCTGGATAACCTGACCTGGCCATGATAGAGCACCTGTCCGTGTGCCCAAAGCTTAATGGGACCAGAGCAAGCCTGTATTAAATGAGAGACTAGTGCTGAAGTAATATCTGTTTAATTTTTTAAAATAAAATTTAGTAGTATTTTAACCTTTCTACAAATTTGGGATATGGGAAGTTGGAGGGGGACATAGATTAAAGGTATTAGAATTAGAGTTCATTGTCCAGCTTCAGAACTTTACATTTCTTTTTTCTTACATTGCCATTGTCAGAAACCCTACCTGGGTACATATGACAATTAGCTACTCTCTCCTTCCTAATTAAACCTCCTCTCAGGAATAATCTGATGTGTGCCAACATGTGAAGGCTATATATTTACCATGTTATCCCCTCTCATGAGTATTTACCTGTTATTGAGGAAGATGACCCTCCCTAAGCTAAAGAAATAGTTCTCTACTGTTGTTATACCAACAAGGGCTAAAACCACCCTAGTGTGTGGCTACCATTGTGGGCATTGGATAGAGGGTAAGCTCACCACCCTACCCCCACCTAAGCCTGGACCATCCTGCAAAAGGTAGACAGTAAAATCACATGAACCAATGTCACTAAAGCCTCTCAAGTGGCCTTTACCATCTTTGCAAGCTTTGCAATGCTGGAGGTTTCTAAAGGCTCGACACTAACACAGTCCCACTGTGCATGTGGGTGACAGGTGTTGAAATGACATGCTGGCCCCTCTAGCTCATGGCAATGTGATTACTGCCTAGTGACGTTATAAAAATTACAAAACCCAATGTCATCAGAATCTAGCCATTCAAGAGACACCTATATTTCTTGGTAATTCATAGTGGAGACGAGAGAGAGAGAGAGAGAGAGAGAGAGAGAGAGAGAGAGAGAGAGACAGAGACAGACAGAGAGAGACAGAGAGAGAGAGACAGAGAGAGAGACAGAGAGACAGAGAGAGATAGAGAGAGAGAGAGATTTGAGGAGAAAGTGGCTTAAACAATTGCATTGTAGATTTGTTTTATGTCCTCATTGGTTGGATAGGCTTGCATTTAAGGACAGATGGGTCAATTTCCTCATCTTTGCATTTGCTGCTTTGCTTGGCACAGTGTCTGGTACTTAAGTAATAAATTGGTTTTCAAATGAGAATTGCTGGATTTCCAAACACAGCCACTTGACCTACCAAGTTCTCCCTAGTCTGGTCACTGCCTGGCTCTGCAATTTTACCTCCCACCTCCCTTCCACATGGACCTTGTGCTCCAGCTACTCACAGTTCTCTGTGGGTGCCGTGGGTTTTATGCCATTTCATAAACAGCTTTTCCTGACTGAAATATTCTCTCTTTCTATGCCCTGAAAAACATCTTATTCATCTTTCAAGCGTCTCCTCTTCTGTGAAGCCTTCTTTCATCCTCCTCAAGCCCAGAGGATCTGATTACACCCTTTGGTGTCCCATCCCTAAGCTCATCTGGACATCAATTACAGGTCTTATCACACTGAGTTGAGACTGTTTATTCCCATGTCCATGCCCAGCCGGTTTCCCTCTTTCACTACCTCTTATAGATACCAGAGCACAAGGACCATAACTTGTTCATGTTTGCGTTTCAACACAGTGTCTAAGACAGATTCATGTACTCATTCAATTTTCAAGTAATTATTGAGTGCTGAGTACATTTGAGGGATTGTGCTAAGCATTAGGGATAGAATGTGGAGAAAGACATTTTCTGTACTTAACAGAGAACCATACACGATGAGGACCGAGAGCAACAGTCAGGGGTCAGACAGCGGAAGGCTATGCCAGCCACAGCAAAGGTTTGGGGATCTTTTTTTTGTTCAAAGACAATAGGAAAACATTAAAGGGTTTGAGCAAAGATGTAACATATATATTTGCTTTATTGGAAGAGCATTCTGATAAACACTACATCCAGGAGAGTGTTTACTTCCAAAGAAGAGTGGAGAACAAATTGAGAAGTTTACATAGCAAGATTTAACTGTGTCTATGTTTCTTGTTTTTTTCTCTTCAAGCTAGGTGATGGGTACACCAGTGTATTCAATATTATGTATATTTTTTATATAGTTAAAATAGTTCAAAAATTTTTCTAAAAAAATAATTAAGTTCACGCAGGCAGAATGTAGACAATGAGTAAGGAGGAGTCACGGTTGAAACAGGGAGAACAGTTCACAGTCTATCTCAGGAACCTGTGGCAAGATGGAATGGGTTTAGATGAGGAATGCAGTGGACAGAAGTAGACACATAAGAGATTTTTGGAGATAGAATCAGCATCCTGATGGTTTCTTAGTTATAGGGTGAGAGAGCTGAGGAGGGAGTTAAGTGGAAGATGTTGGTTCCAGTTACTAAGATGAGGAAAGTGAGGGAGAAAAATCTAAATTTAGGTTTGAAGGCTAGTTTCAGAGTAAAAGTGTGCAAGCCAGCTAGCCCTATTTCTGTAACTCATACATAACTTCAGATATTACAGTAAAAAAGGGTCGTGTGGTGGTTTTCCATCCCTGGAAGTCTCCCTGTTGAGTCAGTTGACTTTGCATTAAGCCTTTGCACTTTGAAGTAGGAACTTTGGGTGATGAGTGACTGTCAAATACAATCCAAGTGTTGTCTTAGTCTATTTGGGCTGCCATATCTAAATGCCATAGACTGGGTGGCTTAAACAACAGAAATTTATTTTCTCACTGTTCCGGAGGCTATTAAGTCCAAGGTCAGGGTGCCAGCATGGTCAGGTTCTGGTGAGGGCTCTCTTCCTGGCTTGCAGACAGCCACCTTCTCACTGTGTCTTTATAGAGTGTATGCAGGTGAAGAAAGACATGCTCTCTGGTGTTTCTTTTTAAAAGAACATTAATCCCATCATAAGCTCCCCCCCACACACACACACAATAAATTCATTCTAACCCTAATTATCTCCCCAAAGACCCATCTACAAATATTGTCACATTGGGGGTTAGAGGCTTCAACCTATGAATTTTGAGGGGGACACAAACATTCAGTACATAACAAATGTTAATCAGAATGGAGTGTTAGAAAATATTTGAAAGTGTATGTTGGGATCTGTGAACTTTCTAGATCTCAAATGCTTGTCCTGTGAGATAAGTAACTTTCTTATGACAAAGGGTAACCATAGATTGGCACCCTGGGATTTCATGCAAAGATTACAGGAAATATTTGGTCATTCTTAATCAGTTTTAAGATGAAGTAAACATGCCTTTCCTACAGTGATTATAGCATGATTCTTTTTTCAATGTTTATTGGGAAAAGAAATGTTTCAATTTGACATTTTTGTTTTAGCTTTTGAACCAAACTAATCCAAATGTTAGTTTATAAATGTGTATATTTTACTTAGAGAACACCTATGGTCCAAGGGAGATATATTTTCTCTGAATTCCAAGATAATTATTTTCAGAAATCTAAAATTGAATAAAAAATTATACTTATCTTTAAAATTATGAAATACTATAACATAATTGCTGGTGTATATAAAATATAATGTAGTTTTTAAAGTAAATAGAATCATGAATTTATTAAAAAATGGCATGAAGAATTACTACCAAGGTTAAAATAAATAAGCTTATGTAAAAGTACTAGAAAATGATACGAAGCATTTTAAGGCACTTGAGAATGTACTCAAGTCACTTGCGAGTAACTTAGGTTTACAAGTCTGTCACCCACACCAAACTGAAAGGGCCTCTAGAGCAGGGGATGCATTTGTCACTGTCACCAAATCTTCCTAGTACTCTGTGGAGCACATCAAGTTTCTCCATCAATACTGGCTGATTTCTATTGTGTAACCAGGCAGGGGAGAAAGTAAAGACGCTATTTTAGTTTAATCTGGAGGAATTTCATGGGTACCCCAGTGGGGGAGTGACCATAAACAAGGGAGCCCAGTGAGGAGTGAGAGGTGATTAGAATAATCCAGGTGCTGGATGACACGGAACCTGGCTGTTGGCAGAGAGAATGAAAGGAAGGGATGGGTCAAACAGAGTCAATTCAAAAATAAATAAATAACAGGAGCAGGGATGAACAAAAGGGGGAGAAAAGCAAAGATAATTTTAAAATGTGGATCTTGGAAAACTGGAAGAAAAATCAAAACAGGAAGAAAAGGTCAGGAGAGGAGATGGTGATTCCCCAATCCTGAAATTCTCCAGGGCCAGAAGCCTGGAGGAGCAGTGTGGTGTCCCAAGGAGGGGCTGGTCACGGCCGGGGGCAGCATGCAGAGCCAGGTCAGGGGGCAGGATGCCGGCTTTGATGGGGGCGACAATGAGTGCAGGCGGGAACCAGAGAAAGCCACAGAAGGAGAGAACAAGCCAGGAAAGACAGCATCGTAGAAATCAAAGGAGGTGGTTTTCAAAAAAAGAGGGGTTCCACAGTATAAATGCTGCCACTGAGGTAAATAAATATGGGGAAATTTTCTGAGCAGGCCATTCCCTGTTATTGCTTATGAGAAAGACTGCAGGAGAGAGAACACATTCATGGTGAAGGGTGATGATGGCGCAGTGCTAAGTGGTACTGCCTGTCATTTCATGCCCTCCTTGACCCAGCACTAATGAGTCTGTCCTGTCTTCTTCCCGGGATAGGCAAGGTCAGGCTCTGTACTCATCATTGTTTTCCAGTTCCTTTCTACATGTTCTCATCTCTGCATCTCCTTTCTGGAGAGCTCTCCCTGCTGCATAACTACACCTGTCAAAAATCCCACTTTCTCTCCAGCTCTGTCTCTTCCTGAGCAACCCTGATCCTATCCATTGTATCCATGATTGCATACTTTCAAGACAGCCCTCATATACACATGCACATATCTATATATATGTATATGTACACACAATGTGTGTGCTTTTTGGTTTCATTTGCTAGACATATGCTTTCTAAGAAAAAAAGGATTAGACTCAGCTTTTATTAGAGTTTCATGAATGCTTAGAAACTAGAACTGTTCCTCACGCATATCATTCATGCCTCCATTTAGCAATCAGAGGGCTGACTCTATGCCAGATGCTGTTTTGGGAGCTAAATCCGGAAGAGAAAAGATGGAGAGGGTCCTGCCCTCTGGAAAGTTACTTTCCATGTTTTGGAATTGCATTGACTAGTTAAGGGTCTTTCCAATTCTAAAGATTTCTTATTATAGGGATCATTTTCTAATTATAGCAGTTTAAAAAAAACACATTTAAATATTCTCCATTGAGATGGTCTTATAATTATTTTCTTTCTGAAAGATAATATCAGAAAGGCAACTTTCAAATAGAAAATTACTGGTGACAATCATCATTAAGAAGAGAAACCACACAAGAAGATATTTTCTTAGAGAAAATAATCAAACTGCTCTAATTCTTTAGAGCTAAGCTTACAAACACTGGGGCAGAATGTCCTAGAAGAAAGATTCTGGTATAATGAGTTTTTAATGTTTTCATTGTATCAGTGGAAATATAATTTAATATATCAGCCTAGGAGAGAAGCTGCTTTTTCACTCAAGGAGTAACAATAATATCTAAAATGCTCAATTTACCAATTTGTATGGAAACATCTAAAACCATTACATGGCAATAATTCCCACTGGAGGCAGCAATGTGGTACTTTATAAAAATAATGCATTATAAAAAAAATAACATTATGTCATTGAGATAATGCCCAACATTCAATAGCTATTGCTAAATACATCCAGAAAACAGGATGAAAACACATCTTAATGTTAAGATTAACCGGTATAAGCAAAAATTTGGGAAAATGTGATATTCTATTTCACAAAAACAAAAAAATATATATAAATACTATTACCTCCCTGAGCTTCGGGTTAGCATTTCAAATAATAATGCAGGGGATTCTTTCTGAATTTATTTTACTGGACAACTTATTGTCCCAGGATTAGGCAAGATCTAAAGTTTTTATTTTTCTCCTTAGAGAAATGATAGAGACATTTGTTGATCTCAGTTCTCATCAGATCTTTTCAGCTTTCATTTTATACATAAACAAACACAAGAAATCCTCAATCCATATAATTTTCTCTTGATTGCATTACAAAATACTTTAAAACCCTTAGAAAAATCCTATTTTTTAATACAGCTGCAATCTTAACTTTGCATTTATGACAAATTTGATATTCATTCAATAGTTCTTAAAAAATAAGGATAAGGCATATACTTAGAAGATTTTAAAGACAAAAATGTTGGAAGATTGGAGATGAATGGTAATTTGAAGATATCAAATAACATAACCTCTATTAAAAAAAGAGGATGATGAGATTTCTTTCAACTTTAATATTGATAATAGCGTATTTCCATCCCTTTTTAATACTGATGAACTGGTATGAGATCTTTTCTGTCATTACGTGATTTTTACCTGAACTACCATGCACCGATTTTCTTAACTGTCACTACAATATTTCTCCTCTCCTCCACCTAATATTTATTCACTGTCTACTGTGCACAGGACATTGGGGAGAGAGTAAAGGGACAAATAATTGCTATTATACCTTTTCTCTGTGCCTTGTTTTTTTTTTTTTTTTCCTGATGCTTTATTACTTCATCTTATTATGGCACTGCTAAAAATTGTAGGATGCCTTAGAGTTTTTAATCTAATGTAAATTTCCAAGAAAGAAAATTGGTATGTGATAATTCCTAATTATTTGAGCAAGGATCCAATACTTTTTAATAGCTCACCATCTCTAAGTAAGCTCTATGGAACACAATTTGAGAGATACCATATTAGAGAGAAAAGGGCAAGGCAGAAGAATTCAGGAATAGTCACTGCTAATGGTGACCGGCTGCTCTGACTGATTTTTCATTCAACAATTGTTGGTAACAAGATATAATCTGTCGATTGATTTCGAGCAAGATAGACCAAAGTATCTTGTGCAACAATCAGCTTTTGTCCTAAAGAGATTTCTCTATTCCCTGAATCATGCCCTTCTCTTGATTATAAGATCCCAAATTAAATTCTTTGAGAAAATAGATGAAGCAAAAGGAAGATGTTTTTCTCCAGCATATTTTTAGGGATATATTGAAGATTTATTTGAAATCTAAGTCTGAGGATGATATATAGGCAGAGACTAGGAATCCAAAAAGTCTGAGAGGGAGAATTGCAAAGTATTTAGTTTATATCTGAAACTATTTGGTGCAAACATTAATCTAAAAGAATTACTAAAGACAATTACCTTAAAATAATCTTCTAGATTAATTTATTGAATTTTCCTTCTTTTGTTCATATTCCCTTGTGAAATTATTTTGTTTCAGATAAATATATATACCCTTACTCCTAAGAAGTAAATATCTTGAAATAATTTTTATTCTTGAGGATATATACCCAAACAACAAAAGCTAAAATAAACTGAATAAAATCCAATACTCAAAATACTGCAAATTGATAACCTCTTTTCTACATTGGCATCTGTATATCAGGAGGACTTGTGAAAGTCACTTTTGCATAATAACTCTACCAGAGAAATTTCAGGACCTGGGCTATGACAACGAAGGAAGGCCAGTGAAAATCACTATTCTTAGGACACTGTCTCATAAAGATAGATTTAGTCTTATAACTGATTATAATTTTTAAAAAATAGATATTTAGATGTTGCCTAATAGGTGCTTATTTCTGCCTTTATATTTTTACCCACATTATATCAATTACCCAATTTTCCGTCAATCTATAAACCTTCCTTCAGAAGTGTCAAAGTTAATTTCTTCCAGAAGATCATCATTCTTTATTCAACTTTTGAGAAATATTAAATATTTATGGAGACACCAGGTATACAATGGGAAACAACACAGACAGGGATATAAACCTTGTGAAGCATTTTATTGGCGATGAAATATATTTAACCAAATGCTTATAACCAGACACACTGACATATACTAAGGAATAGAGATAAATGCTTTACTGTAAAGGAAATATGCAGTATATAGTATATAAATTGTATAATATGTAGTATATAATTCCAGGTGGGTAGTATATACTATACAGTGTGCAGAATATATAATATATAGCATATGGTATATAGTATGTTATAGTATATAGTGTATAGTAAAAAGTACATAATGTATGTAGTATATAGCATATAACATATAATATATAGAACATAGTATAGGGAAGCTAGCTGAATTTCCTGAAAGGCCCAGAGTTGAAGGATACTTCCCAATTATCTCAAATTGGGAAAAGGATAGGGAAATAGGGAGAGTCCTGGCCAGAGAAAACAGATTACGACTGGCTCTGAGATGATAAGGAAAGTGATTCCTTTGAGAAACCAAAAGATCAACATGGTTAGATCATAAGGAAATATAAAGAGAAGAGTAACTCCAAATAAAGCTTGTCTCTCCACATCTATCCTGCCACAATCCACCCCTGTACCCCTTCCCACTTGCACAATTCCACCTCTACATTGCCAGCAAGAGGCCTGGTGAAGGGTGGCAGAGGGGAACAATCTGTCTCCAAGGACTCTCTTGGGGCCCATCACAGTGCAAAGTCTAGCACTGTGGCCACAGGCAGGGAGGCCCTTGTGATGCTGAGGTGTCAGCCAGAGTTATCTTTCAAAAAGTAATCCAATAACGAGAGACTCCGCTGCTTAGATCCCTTCCAAGCCTCCCACAGCACTTAGGATAGAGACCAAAACCTAACATGGCCCAGATCAACCTTCATGGTCTGGCCCTGATACGGGTCCTACATGCTGTCATCTGATAAGGTCTCATTCGGACTTCTGCCTTTGCCACAGGAGAAAGTCAATGAGCTTCATGGCAGCAATGACCCTGCCTACTTGGAGATCTCCTATTTTCTTCTCATTCAACCTTTGAGTCATATGATCGACATGGCCTGATTCCAAGCTTGTGTGCAACTGGAGTCTTCAACTGACAAATGAATTTTGCAAAAAAACAAAACTGAAAGAAGTTAGTGTTATCAAGGAAGTGAATCTGTTTCACAAAGCCATTAGTAGCCCAATTTCTTATTATAGCCTTATGACTCCTTAAAGGCAGGAATTATGCTTTGTTTATGTATCCGATGCTCAGTGTAGTGTCTGAGACAAAATAAGCACTCAATAAATGTTTGTGGAATTAATGAATACTTTAAACTATTCAAGGCCACACTGTATTTTAAATAATCATATCTTTTCAAGGCATTATTGATTGTATAATTTAATCTCCAATTTGGAAATGAGCAAATCAATCTCATTGATTGATGGAGATTAAATGATGCCCCAGGCCACATCCCTACAGAGCAGGTCAGAGATGTGCACTGAATTTGACTTTGAATGCTATGATCACACAGGGTGCTGGGCCCTTCATCAGAAGTTTCTTAGTGATGACAGTGAGAGCCAAGCAACCATGGTGACAGCCTCGCCATGGGACAGATAAAGGATGGGCGATCAGGTGGCTTGGCTGTTCAACTTTACCAGTGACCACAGATTTCTTTGACTTGCTCAGGGTTGCTGGAAAGAGAAAGGGTGAGGGCAGGAGAAGAGACAGCAGCCATGTGTTTATTTTTGATAATCCACTTTGTGAATTATCAGAGACAGGCTTTCCCCTAGCCCTCCCTGCCAGTTGCTTGGAGAACACATGAGCTGAATTGCACAATGCCTTCCGAAAGCTAAACAAGAATAAATATTTGATGTTGAATGCATATTGCATTGCTTTATGCCATTAATGTGGATAATCATGTTTATCAAAATAGTCATTTGAGGATGACAGTGTTACGACTACTTGTAAATCATTTTACCTGAAATTCAGAATATAATTTCCTATGGAAATGACATTATACATTCAGGCCAGTCCAAAAACAGGATGTTGATTTATGTGGCACAAATATTTGTGGCACGTGTTAATGTTCCTGGAACAGAATGAAGTAGCAGTAGTACGGAAATGAGTATTGCTTCACCATATGCCAATAAAGGCTGGTGGTGAGTCACGGTGAGACATTCCTCAAAGTCAGGCAGTTGGAGGGCTGGTGGTGCACCCCACCCAGATCCTGGAGTCAAGAGGGTCTGGAAGCTCTTATGCTAGTGAGGAGGATGGCAAGACTGCAGAAGGTAAGAGAGGTGACTGCTGAAAATGTTTTCTGTTCTCCTTCCCATTTAATTATGTTTCCCCTCTCCATTTTCATTGCTACCTAAGTGACTCTTATTTATTTTCCTGCTCAAGCATCAGTTTCCTCCTATGCTTATTGAAGATAGAACAACTACATGATTGGTTTGCAGTAAGGATTAGAGATAATATAAATAAAGCCCTGAATATAATGACTGCCACTTAGTATGTATTCTATGAATGGTGACTATCACTGCTATTAATACTTCCCACCACTACTACTACTAAAATGACAAGTGCTATTATCACTTTTACTCTCACCATCACTATTCTTTTCACAATTAGCTAGCTGAATAAATGACTCCAGAGGACACAGCTTTATTTTGCTTCCCACAATGGCCTTCCAACATTCTCTTTTGGCTTTCTCCTCCCTTACTCTTGATGACATCCCAGGAACATTCCATATCGTTTCAGGTATTAATGAGTGGTATCATTTTTGGGGTATTAGAGTATAGGCTTAAGAAATGAACGCTTCTACTTCAGTTTACAGCTAATCTCTACTCTTACAGGTTTAGATCAGACCTAGGGCTCAAGGGCCTACTGTGGTGATGTCTACTCTTTGACTCTCACCCCATTTTCTCCTGACACAAAAGAACAAGTTCTATTTCTTTTCTACTGTGCACACGTTACTAGAACACATTAAGAAGTGCCGTGGGGAAGGAAGGTGAGGAATGAGAGTGAGAAGAACATGAGAATTGTTGGCAGTTCTCTCTCCTCCTTGTTCACTACCCTCATGTCCTGTTCTCCAAGACCACAGCACATGTCCTCAAAAAACAAACAAACAAAAAAACGAAGATGCATTTGGAGGAAGAATAATAAAAAAAAAGTGTCTAGCAATGGAGAGGCTGGGGATCATGTAGTCTTTAAGGAGATGTCAGGGTCTGCCATAGTATGAATTCTTGTGCCAATGAAGATTCATATATAAGACATTTGCATAAACTGATAAATTAAAATCAACAAATACTTATATGGGACCTTGTTGATAGCAGTAAAGAATTGCTAATTTCGTTAGGAAAACAACATATTCATACAGCAAGCAGTTAAAATAAGCTACAAAAATACATATATTGTAGAATGCCATCATACACTGGAGATTAAGTCCTAGGGGAATTTTTACAAGGGGCTGGAGTTGGTCCAGGGAAAATTCCTATAGAAAATAGGAACTGTGGCAGGACATTAAAGACAGGAAAGCTGTATTTTCTTTTTAATAGCTTTGAGAAGTGAAAAGAGTACTTAGTATAAAGACATTGAAAACAAAAATTATAAAAAATAAAAAGTCAGATTTGATCCTACTACCCAGAGTTAACTACTGCTGCTAACATTTTCAATTTTCTTGTATTCGCTCTCAGCAAACCCATGACATTTCCATTGATAATCTATTCTCTCAAGATAAAGGTGACTATTTCATATTTTGTCCTCGCTCCTCAAATCTACCACATACCCTCAGCCTTCCTCACTCTCAGCTGATGAGACTATTTACTAAACAGTCTACTATTACTAAATATTTACTGTTTATTTCACTGTGAAAGCAGAAACAATCACAAAGAACTTGCTCCTATCTAAGGCCAACTCTACTTGGGTACTGGATCCCATGCCCTTCTGCCCTAAAGGTCTCTAATCCTACAATTATGTCTTCTAGAAGATATGTCTTCCCACCCAGTTTTCCTACGCACACACAGACACACACACACAGACACTTCTTTGGTTTCTCATCTCTTTCAGCTATGATCCTATTTCTTTGCATCCCTTTGCAAAATTATTTTAAAGGTTTGTTAAAAATGCTATCTCCTGTCTCCATGATCCCTTTTTATGTGCCCAGGACTCTTTCAAAGTTGTTCTCGTCAATGAGAGCAGAGACATCCATGTTGTCTACCTAATGCTCAGCAGGGCAACATGAAGACCTTCCTGGTCCTGTTCTTCCATAAAACAATATTAAAATTTATATGACTGCATTGTTATCAAGACAAATATAATTCAGGCTGGTTTCATTTTTATAATTCATTGTTATTATATTCATGGCTTTTTCTTTCCAATTTTAAACTAAATGAATATTAAAATATTGCTTGGGTTCCTAAAAGTATCATGGAGCCTAAGCACTGTGCCTCCTGTACCTAATGGATGAACTGTCCCTAAAGGTTGAGTTTTCAGTCCTCAGCTTCCTTAGACTCTCAGAAGCGTTGTACACAGTTGATTATACCCTTTTTGTAGAAACCTGTTATCAAATGTCTTCAGTGACACTTCCCACGTCACTGTTTGCCCTTCCTTTCTTTTGGAAGCAGGTCCCATCTTTTCTTGCCCTGTAAACATTCGCATACTCCAGGGTGAGTCTAGGGCCCCTTCTCTAGCTACCTACGCTCAACCATTAGGTGTTCTTGCCCTGTCCCATGGTTTTAAAAACAAATAACTCCTAAATTTATACCTCCAACCACCACTCTTCCTCTGAACCTTAGATCATAGATCTCAACCACCTATCTGATATCTTCACTTGAATGCTTCGTAGGAATCTTAAACTTAACAAACAAGCCTAAAGCAGGATCCCCCACCTTGTTCTTCCCCATCGTTCTGCACCACAATAAAGGGCACTGCCATCCGCTTGGTTGCTCAAGCCAACATCCTTAAAACCTCCCTTGGCTTTCTGCTTTTCCTCATACCGTTTACATAATTCATAGCATTGTTATCAGCAATCCCTTCAAAATATCTCCAGAATCTCATTCCACTGATGGTGATGGAACAGGATGGCATATAGCCCATTTAATAAAAGAGTGGTAAGATTTACAGGTAAGGATAGTAGGAATAAAAAAATTACTATATCTTGGGAAAAGGGCTGTGCTACCAAGAGAAACAGGGAAGTTGGGGAAGAGTATTCATTCATTCCCAGAAAAATGATGATAATTATCCAAATAAGGTCACTGCATTTTGGGAAACACTGAGTTATCCAAAGTATTTTACTCAATAAATGTAAGATGGTCAGGTGCGGTGGCTCACACCTGTAATTCTAGCACTCTGGGAGGCCAAGGCAGGAGGATAGCTTGAGCCCATGAGGTGGAGACCAACCTGAGCAAGAGCCAGACCCAAACTCAACTAAAAATAGAAAAAATTAACCAGGCAACATGGTAGGCACTTGTAGTTCCAGCTACTCGGGAGACCTAGGCAGGAGGATCGCTTGAGCCCAGGAGTTTAAGGCTGCAGTGAGCTAAGGCGCTCTATCCAGGATGACAGAGATAGACTCTGTCTCAAAAAAAAAAAAAAAAGAAAGAAAGAAAGAAAGAAAGAAAGAAAGAAAGAAAGAAAGAAAGAAAAACAAAGAAAAGAAAATAAATTGAACCTCACTTCCCCCCTTTCATATTAAAGAAACAAAAAATTTTAAATTAAAAATAAATAAATGTAAGATGATGTTTATGTGGAATAACAATATGGAATGCAGAGTGTGGATTTTGTAATATGGCAGACAGAAAGCTTCTGAAATGGAGAAATATAAGAATAGAAGGTCAGAGTCATACCTTGGGGCATGCTTATGTGCACAGAATGGTAGAAGGTGCAGTCACTAAAATGAGACAGACAAGGATGTCTTAGAAAGGTTGGTAAGAAACAAAGATATTGTCACTTAACAGACTCCAAGAGAAAGGAATGATTCTGAGGAAGAGGTATTTAGTAGAACCTAAGGCCATAAGGAGGTTGAGAATGAAGGTTGGTCAATGGCCATTTAATGGGGTAAAGTGTTGGGCACGACTGACTTGAGCAGTTAAATTTTGGTAACAATGAGTCTTGGAAGCAGAGTAAGAACATTAAGATTTTTTCCACAAGAGGCATCAATCAAAGACATTTTTCAGGAAAAGAAAAGAAGAAATAGCACAGCAACAAAAGAAGGAAATTAAGTGAAACAAGTTTTCAAGATTTGAAATATGAAGCTTTGAGATATGAAGTGTGCAAAAGCTGAAGAGAAGTAACAGGAAGCATCAAGAGACAGAAAGAATTGATCCTGCGAGTAGAGTCCTCAGGAGTCTGTCTAAAGAGTAAAATGATGGATGATGCTTGGCAGGAGTTTGCTTTATTTAGACTCATAATTCAATGTTCCTTTCTTGACTCAGAATTAACACAAACTTTCTAATACTGTCTTAGCTGAACTGCAGTGAGAGCCATGCACATGCTTCGGAAGAGTGGATGAAAAGATCAACATTACTCCATCCCCTTAAATCTTTAAACGTGTTATATTAAACCCACACGGCATTTTTAGAAGCAACTATACCCTCAAACCAGATGCCAGTAATACTTTATCTATATCACAGTGTTTCCTTCTGACCTATTTTCATCACTCTGCAGAGAAAAATTTTTTATAAAAAGATGACTCACAGCTATTGGCCAAGAAATGACTTCAAATCTTAATGAAAACAAGCCCAATTTGAATTACTAAACTAACAGGTTTATTATATTGTATGTTAGGAGACCATACAACATACTATGGCGATTGTCGTTAAATTACCAACACAATTCATGCTTTGTTATTTAATTTTTTTTTTCTTTTAGCTTGGGTGGATATAATTAGGGCCGCTAATGCATAACATGCAATTTTCATCTCAATTGAGATGAATGCCCGACAAAATGTGTGTTTTGGCAATGAACATTTTTGAGATCACTAGATTGAACACAGAAGAACCAAAAGGTAAAATGCACCAAATTATTGGCAAAATTATTTAACTAACCAAAAGACTCTTCTCTTCCTTTCTGTCACCTGTATTGCTAAGCTGTTATCAATTACTCTGCAGGCCAAGGCAATTTCACCTTAAATTACACACCAGGGGGAAAAGAGAATAGCAATAGGAATAGCATGTCCTGAGCAACCAAGTTACAGTCAACTATGAATTAAATTAAATGTCTTCTGAATTACACAAAATGTCTGCACTTAGCTGATAACTATGCAAAAATTATTGTACTCCCACTCTTTACCTTGCAGAAAAAAATCATTTATATCACATCACTCCCATGTTATAGATTTCCTATTTCGTTGCTACGGAAACCTACCATTTCCTTTGAGTGTCTCACAAACATACACACACACAAAACAAAAATGGAATTACACATTTAAAAACACTTCATTACAAACTCCTCCATGCAGACTAAGCATTGGGTAACTTGGTCCAGGGAGAAAGAACAGCACTAGATTCTATGTGATTCATGGGTTTAACCAGAAACCACCCAGCACTTTCCCCCACTGCAACTTATGGTTTTCCACGATTGGGAATATTTGCTTGGATAGTCAGCGTTTTCTAGAATGTGACTGGTTTACACATTGTGTCCTTATTGTGTACTTATTTCCAGTAAACTTTTTGTTTACTTTAAGCTACTGTCCCAGATTCTTCTCACAAATGTTGTGACAGGGAATAAGTTGTTAGACTCATGCTTTCAATTAATTCAGCAGGTGATATGTGAAATATTTTATTTTTTCTTTTGTATCAATATTTCATATTGGCTTGTGTTTTTAGGCCCTTTATATCACAAATATGCAGTGTTATCTTGTGCATAAAAGCTATTTTGATGAAAAAAATTCTACTTTAGAATGAATTACTAAAAGAAAATAGTAAAACAAATTATAAGACACTAATAAAACATAATTAAGAGACTCTCCCTAGCAACATAATCACTCCCCAAGACAACCCTATGTTTTACCCTCCCAGAACCTTCCTATTAGATCTTTTCAAGTGGAAGTTGGAGAACTATGAAAACAACAAAATTTCTTATGGTTTGGAGGCCCTCACTCAAACAACTTAGCAATTTTTTTTTTAATTGTTCTGCTGTTCATGGACTACTATTTTGTATTTTCTTGCTAAACAAAGGAATGCTGAACAATAGCAATAATGAAAAACAAATCCAAATTTCTTTTGAGGATCTGTGAGAAATGGACTGGAAATGAAAGTAGTTAAAATATTCAAATTTTAATTTTTAAAGTTTACTTAAATAATCTTCAATAGAAGATTATTTAATTATGATTTATCAAAATGATAAACCACCATGCAGATATTAGTTTTGCAATTAATGTTTAATGACACGAGAAAGTAGTTGTAACGTAATTAGACCAAAAAAGCAATTTCTAAAACAGTATGAATTGCAAGATCTCTTTTGTATGGCTGGAAGAATATCCTGTAAAAAGTTAGTAGAGGCAATTTCTGGGCACTGGTAATAATAGTAATTTCTTTTTCTTCTTCATGCTCTTTAGTATTTTCCAAATATTTCAGAATATACTAGTTAGGAAAGTTTTTGGCTGCAGTAATAGAAAGCCCCAACAATGGCTTAAACAAATGTGGATTTATGTTACTTTATTATTATTACAGTAATAATCGGCTGCCTAATAATGATCTTCTTCTTTCAATTTTCCCATTCTTAGCTTTGCCACTTTTTTCCCTTATAGATTTTTTGCCTCATGATCAAAAAAATTATTGCCTCAGTAACAAAGATCATGTCTGATTTCAAGGTGGAAAATGGGGACAGAGATAGTCATGCCTATTCCATTTAGCATTTTTACCAAAGCTCCTGAGGACTAACTCCCAGACTTATTTTTTTCTCATATCTCAGTTGTCAGAACTGGATTACAGGGCTGTCCATAGCTTCACAGTGCGTACAGACAGACCACCATAACAGGTTTAGATGCAACGAAAGCCACTGCTTACATCTTATGGGAGCAATGCCATCTTGGGCAAAATCAGGATTTTATTAGCAGGAAAGAACATGGGAATGTGTATTGAACAGTGTGGTAGGCTAGAAAATGCCTTAACTACCTCTCCCGAACCAAAGATATCCCTGTCTTCATCTCTGGAACCTATGAACATTACTTTATAAGGTCTTTGAAAATATGAATAGGTTTAGGATTTTGAAATGGGAAAATAATCCTGGATTATCTGGGTGGGCCCTAAACACAATCACATGTATCTTTACAAGAGGGAGGCACTGGAGTTACATTCACACACACACACACACACACACACACACACGAAAATGAAGATAGAGCAGAGAGAAGTTAGAAGACACTGGCCTTGAGGATTGGAGTGATGTAGTCACTGCCAAGGGATTCCAGCTAGACAAAGCAAGGGATACACTTCCCTCTAGAACCTACAGAGGGAGTGCAGCCCTGCCAACATTGATTTTGGCTCAGTGATACAAATTTTGGATTTCTAGCCTCCAGAACTTTGAGAGAATAAATTTCTGTTGCTTTAGGCCACCCACTTTATGGTAGTTTGTTACAGCAGCCAAAGGAACTTACTACTGATAGAAAACTAACATTTTATGTCTTCTATATAGTCATTTTCTATCTTTCTCTCTCTCTTTATAATATATATGTATGTATATATGCCCATAACATATATAACTTTAAAAGTATTATAATACTATAATAATATAAACCTACTATATAAATATTACTTTAAAGTAATACATAACTTTTAGAAGAATGTTATTTTAAAAAACTAAATAATTTATAAAACAAAGAAATAACTCTTCTCATATTTCCATTTCAAGAGAATAATATATTTACAGCAAGGGGCTGCCTCAAATTTGAACATATCTTCACATGATCCATAGGCATCTATAACCAATTTCTGTTGACTTCTGTAGAAACTGCCTGAATGTTTTCAAAAGTAGATTTGACTGTACAGTATAAATTGCTGACACCTTACTGGCATTTGATTCAGCATTTTTTCTCTTAAATTATAACCTTAAAATTGGAGGAAAAAATAATAAGTAAAAACAAATAGAGTCATGCTAAGTCCAAAAGATGTAATTGGGGCAGATTTTTAAGAAATAAATGAAGAAAATAGGGGAGAAAAAAAATCTGCTCTCGATATTTCCACAGAAACAAGGTTAAAATAGTAATAGTACCTTTAATCTGCCATGGAAAATAAATGAGGGCTGACAGAATATTGGTTTTCACTTCAAAGTCGGTTATTAAATTTTTTTCTTTTTTCCCTGCAGAACTCAACATGACATAGGCTATTTTCAGACAGTGAGCTCTCTTTCATCAAAGTCAGTACTGGCTGTGAAGACCACCTGCTCCAAGTAATTACCTTAAAGCACACTCTCAGTGTCTCCTGATTCAAATGACCTATTTCTTCGTGAAATAAGACATCTCTTAACTTTGGCTGTGTGAAATATGCTCTCCACTCGAAATTACTTATTCACAGGAGACAAATGCTCTTAGATCAATTCAAAGCACTGATCTTTCTCTCAGTGGGCCCACTGGAACTCTACTCCCAAGGCACAAGAAGAAAACAATCTGCAGATTACCTGGTAGAAATGACTAGATAGATCTGAAAACCAGCCAAATGGAAAACTGCAAAATTGTTCTTCTGAAATTTTCATTCAGACAAACCTAAGAAGGGAATTAATTTTGCCTTTTTCATGTACGAAACAAATAGTCAGACCTTACCTTTAGGAGAGTATGTTGTTTGTCTAAGACTTGCAATAATTTTATATTCACCAATTAACACTTTTGGCCTGACTCCTGTGCCTAATACAGACACCTATAAATTTGCCTGGATTTTCAAGTTTCAAAAATACTTATTTTTCAATGTATCTCAGTAATCAGACATACAAAACACTTACTTAGCTTCAGCCCTGATCAAAACAAAACAAAAGACGGAAGTATGCCCAAATCATTAAATCAAAACGTGCATAGAGCATTTTGTTACCCACAAGTAAGATACTAATTAGCACAACAAGCAGAGTGGAAAGACCTCTGGAAGGTCACATAGTGTCCTATTTTTATTCCAGCCAAGACTTTTTTCCTAGATCAGCATTCCAGAAGTACGCCAGGGAACACTGGTTCTGCAAGATGGTTCTTGAAAGAAAAGAGTTCCACAGCCAGATTTATTTGGGGAAAACTGCATACCACATCTCACTTGTGAATTTAAATGAACATTAACATTGTAAAAACTGAAAAAAGAAATTGTAGAGGGGATACATTTATTTTCATTTAACCCAACATCATACAAACTTATTTGGCCCTGCACCATTTTTACAAGTCATCTAATCTTCGGGGACAATCGTTTGGCCCTAGTAGCCTCTTGCCTATTCTACGCTTCAAGCATTACCTTGCTCCAATTCACTCTAAACTACCACCAGAATTATCCACCTAAAACATTAATCACGCCTCACAACTCCTCTGCCTAAAATAATCCAGTGGCACTAGATTGTGTGACAGATAATATCTGCACTCCTCACTAGAACACAGGGTTTTTAGTAATTCTATCTGCAGCTTTCCCTCACATCTTTTGCCACTGACTCCTGCTTACCCAGTGCACCTAATATGCTGGCGTTGCCAAATTACTTGAAATCGTGAAAATGCCCACTTACACCTGATCTTTCCCCATCCTATTCCTGATACACTCTTGCAAATTTTTGATAGTTCACAGATGTACGTCTTTTAAACAGATTTTCTTGATCACTTTCCCTTTTATCTCAGTGAGTTAGTTGTTCCATATGGTGTATTTCCTCATCACTTTGTAAATACCTCTAGAAACATGTGAATTCCACTGAATCTACTGCACTTAGTGAATTGTGACCCTATACACTTGTGCTGCCTAATTCTGCAGGACTAGCTACAACTGCAACATGACTTTTGAGCACATAAAATGTGACTAGTCCAAACTGAGATATGCTTTATGCATAAACTACTGATTTCGAAGATTAAAGAGAAGTAAAAGAATGAAACATATATTATTAATAATCTAACTATGAATTATATGTTGAAATGATATTTTGGATATATATTGGTTAAATAAAATATGTTCTTAAAAATTAATTTTGCTTGTTTTTTTTTTTCACTTTTTATGCAACTACCAGAAACGTTAAATTACATATGTGGTGCATTTGTGGACCACATTACATTTCTATTGGACAGTGCTGTTCTAGAGGGCTTGCACACTCTCTTATAATTATAGTATTGAGCTGTCACTTGTAATCAATACTCAGTAAAAATTTCTTGAATAAATAAATTAGCAGCAGTATTTTTACACTGTTTTATAAAATAGAATTCTTGTAAGTCTGACATGAGCATTGGAGTACCAAAAAAAAAAAAAAAAAAAAACTTCCAAATGAATAATCTCACTATTTAGTGGCTATGAATGGTGTCCACAATAGCAGCAGGAATAGCACTGCTTTCATGGACATGAAAGGAAAGGACAGAAAAGGTCCAAGATCATATTGACTTATAAATAAAACCTGTACTGTGAACTGTCTAAGTTAGGATGCACATAAAACCACATCACAGCCTGCATAACTTTCTATGAAACGAATGCTATTGGACTCAGATGAAGGCAGAAGAAAGTCTCAGTTGTAAGCAGCCCAAGTCTTTCTAGTCATAAAATTTCTTACATGAATCACTTTGAGAGCACAATTCTTGACAGAAATGCAGTAGAGACTCTGCCCTAAGACTGGATGGAAAAATCAAACCCACATGAGGTTTTGTCTCAGCTAAAACTTAGGTAAGTTGCTTACTGTCTGTGTCTTAGAATGTGCCAGAGCTAAAAGTAATAATTCTGAAAAATTCTGTATATATTAATTGGAATGACCTAATGCTGATGATGATCTCAGGTATTCTAAACCATATCAAAATTGTTTTCATCAATACATGTGATATGATATTCCTTTTCTTCAGCTAAATATCCAAACGGTGACTTCATCTACAGAAGATTTAATAGATGGCAAAATGTTTTGTAAATCATTTGCCCTGTTCCTAGATTTTCTCCACACAGTTTTAAATTTCTGTTAAAGCAATTTATACTGCTTCCAATTAATGTGAGAAGCAAAGAAAGTAAGCCGCTATTGACAAAATTGTTTTATTGGAATTTAAAAGTGAAGTTGTTTTTCTGTTTGTTTTTAGCTTTTCTCTCTTTGGTGTTTAAGAGATTTAGTTTTTGTTGTAACTTACTTATGAGATAACTTTTCTGAAAAAAATTAATACTGGTTTACTTCCTTCACTGAACAATGAGCATTCCTGAAATTGGAAGATTATATATGGGTAGCCAAAGACAACTCCCATCCTGATTATAAGCATCACGGCTGAGGGAACCAAGGCACATATGGAGCTTAGCAAGGAAGAAGAATCCCCAATGAAAATCAAACTTGCCAATGGCTGGCCCATAGAAAAGATATACATACATATATACACAAAAAATCAATATAGACTAACATCTTCTATCAGGATTAATATTCTCCCGATATTCTCATGCGTTCTCCTAAATTATGGTGTAACATAAAGAATGGGGAGGGAGGGAGAAAACCAGATTAAATATTATGGCGATTTCCTTTATACATGAAGTTGTTCTATAGAGGGCAACTGGCATCCAATCAACTACTTGTTTTATCTCTAGATTCGTTTCAATAATGAAGTTATAATCTCAGGTTTATACATCAGTGGGATAGAAGAAATGCATGGACATCGTATTAGTTCCCTGTGGCTGCTGTAACAAATTTACAAAAACTCTGTGGCTTACGACAATATAAATTTATTCTCTCACAGTTCTAGAGACCAGAAGTCCAAAATCTGGATCACTGGGTTGAAATCAAGGTGTCAGCAAGGCTGCACACTCTCTGGAGGCTCTAGAGGAGAATCTGTTCTTGCCCCTCCCGGCTTCTGTTGGCTGCAGGCATTCCTTGACTTCAGTGGCTGCCTTCGTGGTCACATTGCCTCCTCCTGTCTGTGAAATCTCCTTCTCCCTTCCACTTCTAAGACACTTGTGACTGAATTTAGAGGCCCACCCTGATAATCCAGTATAATCTCCCCATCAAGATCTTTGATGTTATGACATCTGCTAAAACCTTTTTTCCCTTATAAAGTAACATTCGCAGCTTCTAAGGAATTAGGACCTGATACCTTTGGGTGGTGGCCATTATTCAGCCTGTTATAGACATTAAATATATTTCTTTAAAAATTTGGGGACATTCACTTCCCAACCTCCTAGTCAAAAATCAACCTCTGGATAGATGCCTAATAATGCTATTGCTGGATCGAACGGTAATTCTAATTTTAGCTCTTTGAGGAATCTCCGTCTCAATAGGGGAAAGGAATTCCTCAAAAACTGATTCATGTGATTAACTGTACACCTCGGTAAATTCACTGAAAATCAAAAAAAAAAATAAAAAATAAAAAAAAAGAAGTCAAAAACAAAACCATAAAATGAACTCAAGGAGGAACAAGAGAATGAAACTTTGAAAATAACACAAATTAAAAAAAGTAGACAAAGAGTAAAGTTTTTTAAAGGGTAAAAGGAGATTTACGAAGTGGAGAAAAGTCTGCCAAGACTATTATTCTTGTAGGACTCCCACAACCCTGGTGTACCTTTTAAAGACAGAGGATCCCTCCTCTCTGGATCTAGTTTACAACAATCTAGAAAAAGTCATGGCATTTCTTTGAAAACCTTTGATGCTTTACTTTCCTCATGGGTGCATTTCTCTGGCAGAAAGTTTTCCTAAAATGAATTTACCTTTTCTGCTGTTGGGAAAACAGTTATTACATATGTAATGCATGGTGGTTTTTAAGAAGAAACTAAACATGACATTGGAAAAATGCAGTCTCTGATAAGTAATAAATTATTCTCTAAAGAATTCTTGGTTCTACAAATGAATTCACAATTTAATTCCTTTAACTATCAAGTTCCCTAGTGTATTTGAGCTATGCTTCAATTTTTACAGCTTTGGAGGAATACAACTTGTCTATAAAATGAATGATTATTATATAACCTGTACACCCAGCAGTAAATTCAAATACCCAAATCCCATTCCTACAGCCTTTCTTTTTAAAGCCACGGACATGCGCACTTGTGCGATGTTGAGAGTGAGGGCCTCCTTCAATTTTGAGCTCTGTGTCCCTCACTCATCACCTTAGTCTTGGTTCTCGATATATCCGCCTCTTTTCTAAAGCTACTCCTAGCTTGTGGCATAGTTAGTCAGGGAGGAGAGGGATAATTGTGTCCCTCAAAAGACAATCTCAGAGGTGGTACCTTTCCACTATTTTTCATGACAGTGTATGAGCCTAATGGGTGTTATGGCTGTAGTGTAGAGACGTGGAAAACTTGATGTGGAAGCAGGGGCGGCTTGCAGTGTGCTGTGGACATCAGTGTCAGGCTGGATACTTGCGAACACATATGCAAGTATCCAGCTCTAAGTGTTAATACACATTGACTCGTTTACTCCTCATGATATTACAAGAGTGGTGCTATTATTGTCCCATCTTACAGATGAGACAATACTCAAGCAGCACAGTGAGTTTAACTTGCTCGAGGTCACAAAGCTATTAATAGTATGTGGCAGAATCAGGATTGGTGCACAGGCAATTTGTGCTCTCAATCCCACTGAGCTAAAAGTAGAGTCTTTGCAGTGTTCCCCTAACCAAAGATGCAGGTCCCACATTCGAACTAGCCACCTGGATGTTAGAACCTGACTACACCGCAACCCTTAATTAGAAATCTAAGGTTTAATTTACAGCTCCAGTGTGCATAGCTGAGTGGAACTTTTTTCCAGTGTTTCTAGTGTTTCTCAGTATCCATTCCCATCATATTTCCCAGTGAGAAGTTGTATACCTTCTTATTTGCGTGTTTCTTTATTGTCCATATAAGCCCCACCCTATTATATCATCCCAGGGATATAAGTATTCTTTCTTCTCAGTGATGGTGAAAATCAACTCATTTCAGAGCACCTTGCCATGGTCTATGTCACCAGAGGCCAGTACTGTGCTGACACTCAGTAGGTCTCAATAAAGGTCTCAGATGAATGAAGGAACAAATTGAGTGGGCACCCATGTGCTGGGCCTTGTGCTTATGGCATCTGTAAAGACTGTAAGGATTAATAAGACTCATCCATCTCTTGCACGAGCTCATATTCTAGCCAGGAGCTTCCAGGAGCTTTTAAAAGGTCATCATCCTGTCAAAATGGTTCAGAATATGGACTTTGAAATCACATGGATCTGATTCACCTTACTGGCTGAGTGGCCTTAGACAAGTTATTTACTCCACTTGTTCATCTGGAGAATTGGTATGATAATGTCTATCTCACAGGTGTGTCTTGAGGATTAAATGAGATAATGCTTGAACAACCTCAGTATAGCACCTGGCATATAGTAGGTACCTAGCACAGGTAGCTGCTCTTGGTTTAGAAATAATAACAGAGTTTTTCCCCAATTCACACCCAGGGCCAGTTTCCCACAACATGTCAGACACTAGTGTGTGTGATGCTTTGCCTGATGAGTTCGGTGGTGGATCCGGCCAAGTTCCTATAGGTTCTCAGCAATGAATAAAATCAGAGGCAGCCCTGTGTCCTTGGGGACACAGCAGCTCTCAGTTTTCCGTATAATCTGCAGTTTCTCTGTTTCTCCACTCTAGGCATTCTGTTGACAGGTGAGTCTTGGCTGAAAAATGTTGTGGATCTCTTTCAACAAGTCCTGTTCTTTCCAAAGGTCTTCAGGGCCTTTCCAGCATCTCTTACATTCTGGAAATATTTCTAGGCCAGCTTCCTATTTCCCAACATCTGGGCAGCTCAACATGGCTCTTTAGGTGCCGTATACAGAGATGTCCCTGCAGGGATGCCCCGGGAACAGGAAAGTTTGGGCCTTTCTGTTGTAAATGCCTTAGATTCCTTTGAGTGAAGCACACTGGTGGAATTTGCAGGGCCATCCCTGCTGTTGGCTCTGCTTTGACACAGGGAACAGGCTCACTAACTCTTCCTTGGCTCAGGTGAGTTCTCTCCATCCTAAGGGTCCCCAGGTGGTCCAGCCAAAAGACAAGATGTGGAGTAATGAATGTCTCGGGTGGAGTACAAGCATTGCCTGCTGTGAGACCTCTTGCCTATCATAGAAACTCAAGTCAAACTTGTGTCCAGTCTCCAACACTAGTATTCAGTATCTCTATACTCTTAAGTTGCCCCACCCTTTTTAGCTTCAATTTTCTTATCTGTATATAAGTAATATGACAGCCAAGGATTCTCTGATACTTGAGCTATGATGAAAATCAACTCAAACATACAACTTCCATAACCCTCCCCTGGATTCCTGAGAATACCTTTTTCTCATGGCCACATCAGTGAGATTTCCACGGGCACCCTGTCTACATTGCATTCTATCCCATCATCCCTATTTTCTCCTGTTTTCTTGGCCATTCCTTGCTATTTTCCTTGGGTTCCTGCTGACATCCAAGCCCTCAGAGTTCCAGCTTCTATTCCAAGTTGTTTATCAACATATCCCCCCACCCAATAGCTTCTGTCTTGAAAGGCATTTTGGTGGTAAAAGCACGTATATTTTTATTTCCTTACATTGTGAGGATACTGCCTCGTGCAGTGCTGTGTATACACTAGGGAGCAACAAACTGTAACTACTGGCAGTTTTGAAGAGTAATTGATATATATGAAAGTATTTTAAAAACTGTAAAACACTGTAAATGTGAAGGATTCTCATTATTAATACTGGTGCTTGAAGTCCTAGTAGATGCTACACTATGCAGACCATGCTCAAAATTAGTTGAGCAATGAGAGCACATGGTCGTGTTTCTTTGTTTGAGCAATCTCCCTTCCTTTCTATAGTAGGTATAGTGGGAGATGTAAAACAAACTAAAACAAAATCCTTGGGTTTCAGGCCCAGCACAAAGACTGCGTTTATCAGTCAGAGCTCAAACAAGGAAGCGGAACACTATACAAATAATATGGATTAAGGAATATATTATAGGAACTGAACTTTACACAGTGCGGAAAAAGCTGGGCATTAAAAGTCCGTAAAGGGGAATTAGAGGATGAGAGAAGAGCCGCTAGCCAGCCATCATGGAGCAGAGGTGTCAATGGACAGACTGAAGCCTGCAGAGAGTTCCGGAAGCTGGGTACATATATCCAGCTGCTGTAGCGGGGTCGTGAAGGGAACTTGTATGGAAGTCTGTTGCTCTTTGTGGGCACTGACTCTGTAAATTTGCAGCCAGGCATCTGGTGATGGGCTTGGGCTTGATGTTGGTCAGCAAAGCAAGAAGTCTGGAAGGAAAGAGCACAGAGTGGGTAACAGAGGGGAAGACTGGAATTTGCTATTACCTTTGTAGTCGAATTTCACCACTTCTACCACAACGACCTTCAAGAGTGCAAGTCAGTATCTACAAGAATGGTAACTCTCTTTCTCACCTAACATCCCTTGAAGACCAGCATGATTAGCTTTTACTCTCTCCCTCTACACTCTGGAGAACTCTCGAACCACACTTTATGAGCACTGGACATTCATTGTTTGGCTCGTCCTTCCCTGGGTTAGCAACATATTGTATTTCCATAGACATAATGATTCGTTTCTTCAGAGTGGGTTCAGTTCAAAGCTATACCAATTGGGTTGTATCTCAGAGCCTTATGTAGGTGCTGTTGGGGAAAAAAGGCTTGCTCTTTTCTCTTGGATATGAAGGTAAGAGATGTGAGGTTTGGGGTTGCTGAAACCATCTTAAAACTACAACATGAGAAGGGAATCAACATAAGAGAGAAAAACTGAGAGGCATGAAAACCAGGGCCTAGTGACATAATTTGAACCTCCAAATTAAGCCATGCTTGAAGCAAGGCTTAGCTCAGTGATATGAGCTGATAAACTTCTTTTCATTTTTATCTCAACCCAAAGAGTCTTAACTGATATACCAAGAAATAAAATATACAAATATACTAGATTTCTATATAAAATTAAACATGCATAAACATATAGATAACTTTGATTTTGTAAAGGTAGAAAAAATTTATTTACATCAACCAAGATCGTAATTCTAACTATGCATAAACTGATGTTCTATGAAAATATTGTTATAACTTGAACAAAAACCTAAGTGGGAGTAACATGACTTTCTGAATAGCAACCAGCCCTGCTGAGTCAATGTTGACATATGTAACTCTTTCCTGGAAGGTTAAAAAATCTAAGGGTTGACTGGTTTACTCACTTACCCTGGCTTTTGTTTCCTAACAAACGGGTAATATTAGTCTTTCAGCATGATAACATAAAGCAGACTGATTTGCATCACTTGGTATTGTCAGCCTTGTGTGTTTGAGTTTGTTCTCTTATTTAATATGGGCTGTACTGAAACTGGGTAGTCCCTGTTTGTTCAGCGGCCTCTTATGAGTGCCTGCCTTCTCTCCTGGATCGGACTAGACCAGGGAAAACAGAGATATGCAATAATGTAAGAAGAAGAGGTTTTCTTAGTCGCAATACATGTTCCCAAACTTTTCAATTCTCCAAAGACTACAATAGGAGCTTTATTTAGTACCTTTGGAAATGTAGTCACCCCAGACTGAGAATAGAGTTGACCCAGCTGGTCTTCGTCTACCATCATCTTTTGCTGTGTTGTTGAATTAGGGTAGCACATTATTGTCATCTCTATTTGTTTTCTGGTATTCATACTTATAAAAATTGATAAGTACTCTCCAGATTCTGCTATTTCATCATCTGAAAGGCAGGAGTAGTTATATGTAACTTGCAGGGTTATTGTGAGGTTTAAGTGAGAAAATATAAGTAAAGAACATTGCTCTCGATCTCCATGAGTGTTCACAGGCCTGGACTGGCCTGCCTAGTTACCCTCCAGTCCTGTCACCCATTAACACCCAGCTTATGCACCCCCTTTAACAAGTAAGTCCTCCCTGAGGACCCCCCC
>CAUYRT010078125.1:0-11307 GCA_963574885.1 Lepilemur ruficaudatus
TGAGGTCTTTCATATAAAAGCACTAATAATTCATGAGGGATCCACCCTCATGACCTACTTTATCTTGCAAAGGCCCTACCTCCTACCATCATCACGTTGGGAGTTAGGATTTCAACATGTGAACTGGGGGAGGAGGGGAGCTGAGCACAAACATTCAGTCCATAACAAAGCTGTACTGGCTCTTCTAAGACAGTCCCAGAAGTCATGCAACAAAACTTCTGGGGCTCTCTATTAGTAAAGCAGTCCCCAAGGCTGGGTTCAAGGGGGAAGGACATAGACTCCACCTCTTGATGGGGAAGTGACAGAGTTCTTCAAGAGCTTGTGGTATGAAAAATATTGTGGCCATTTTTGGGAAATACAATCTGCCATGACCACTTAATATTTTGTTGACTCTCAGGCATCTCTTTTTGCATATTCTATTTTATGTAATTTTTTTCTACTAATACATGCTGTTATAAAACCTTCTTTGTGCATATTAGAACAACTGCTATATTACAGAAAAAGAAACTGAGATTAGTAACACGGCTTGCCGCATAGTGAGTTAGCTGCAGAGTTGGGCCAGACTCCAGGTCTCTTGATTATAATAAATCTAGGACTCTTTCTCCTGCTGCATGTGAAATAATGAAAGCAGAGAGTTTTTTGATGTTCCACGTTGGAGCTATGGATGGAGCAGGGTGGACACTGAATTACTTGGGGAAGGCAGGACTATTAAGAGGCTTGTTTGGTAGTACATACCAAAGCAGGTGGGTTTTACATTCATAATGAAAACTCAAAGGAAGCATACGAGTTTGGAGATACCATGGAGCAACACAGGTGGCTGATTATACATTTCCTCTTAAAGAGACTGGATGATTCTAAGTTTAGAGAAGAGTGGAAGTCAGCTTAGACTGGGGACAAATAAAACCTAGTTTGGCAGGGCAGGTAGATTGAAGTTGGAAGCCAGGAGAGTGAGCAGTTAAAAAAAAGTAACACTTTGCTTTGAATGTCTATATTAGGCACTATGATAGTTGCTTAATATACGTGTTCATTTAGCCTCAAATAGCTTTGGGATGTTGGGATTATTATTCCCATTTACAGATGAGGAAGATGACTTCCAATCCTTAGATAACTTCCCTTGGATCACACAAGGGCATCACAATTTGTGGAAAAGCCAAGATTTAGGATCAGATCTTTTTTCTACACTACACTACAATTATTAGAGAAATTAGATTGAATAACTAGTGATAGCTTGCTCCAAAACTGGAAACAATTAAAGAGAGGATTTGAAAAGGGAAAAAGAACACTTTCTTGGGTAGCTACAGAGTATTTTATAAGGCAAATGTCTGAAAGCCTTCTCCATCAACCAGAAGGCATCCAGACTCACAGAATTTCAGAGCTGGAGGGAACCTCAGAGCTCATGTGGATCGGTGATTCTTTAGCACATCAGGGTTGCTAGATCATCAACACACTTTGGCAAGGGTGGGTTAGTGGATCCAGTGTGGGGTTTGAGAGGAAAGCAGTTAAACCTGGTTGGTAGTCTTTTTGTTCAGCCTCAGGGAAGCCTGAGGGTTTGAACCTAGGTCAAATCCCCCTTGCAACTAATCTCTATAATTGATGACTCACCTATACGTGCTGCACCAGCAAATGGGTCCTAGTCACACATCCCTGAGGGGGCTATGCAGTTAGCAAGTCATAAAGCCTAAGGAACCCCAGAGCTGAAATTTCCCTAACGGAGGTGGCCCACGTCCACTCAGCACTCTCTTGACATGCCCACTCTAAGTGTGGAATGACTGGGATGTTTGAAGGTGTGCCTGGGAGTCATGAGCCCTCCACTGTACTGTCATCATGCATGCTCTGTGGTGATTGATTGTGGGTATATTTCATGACTTTGATTGCCAAGGCCACTTCTGCTGGTCAAGCAGAGAAGGCATTGCAGGTGTGAATTTTGGAAATTTCTCCAAGTAACTCTGATGTACAACCGTAGTTGGAAATGACTGGTCTAGACCAATGGCCTCATTTTGTAGATTAGAAAATAGGCTCAGGAAGGTGAGCTGACATGCCCAAAGTCTTCATCACTGCCTGTGGACAGAATCAGGATTATAACTGATACCATGTGTACATGTGCTCTGTAGTTTTCTGTTGAAATAAAGGAAGTCACCTGGAGTCATATTTCCCAAATACATTCTGTACAACAGAGTCCCATGAACCACTCTGTGACAGATCAGGTTCTGTATGATTGAATAAGTTTAGTTTTGGGAAATGCTATGTATCACCCTCTTAGAGATTTACACAATATTGAAAGCTCTGAGAAGTTGTTTAGTGAATACATTTTGCTTCTTTTAACTCAGAATTTCCCCAGGTTATTTGAATATTGGACTCTTCCTTTTTACAGTCGTTAAACATCTCACTGAATAGTACTTTGGCAAAACAAACTTGAGAAAAGCGGACCCAAAGAAATACAGATTGAATAAAGGATTAGAAATAACTGTCTTCAAAGCTGCAAAAGCTAGACTGCAAGCACTATATGCACCTGTTACTGTCTAAATTATAAACAATTTACACCAAAGTTTGTAGTAACATAGATTGTAATTAAGATGTATGTTATTTTATAATTAATTAATTTTATTTTTATTTTATTTTTCACTAATACATAATAGATGTAAATATTTGGGGGGGGCACACATCATATTTTTTCATACAATGTGTAATGGTTAAATTAGGCCAATTGGGATATCCATTACTTCAAACATTTATTGTTTTCTTCATGCTGGAAACATTTGAATTATTCTCTTCTAGCAATTTTGAAATGTACAATAGACTATTTTTACTATGGCCACCATACTGATTTATCAAACACTAGGTCTTACTTCTTCTATAAAACTGTATTTTTGTGCCCATTAGTCAACCTCTCTTCAACCCTCCCTCCTGTCCACCCTTTCGGGTCTCTGGGAATCAGCAATCTACTCTCTAAGAATGTGCATTACTGTTGTGACTTACTGTAGGGGTAAACGGTCTTGTTTCCAAGGCCAGAGCTGGAAAAGCCCCAACCCCTCAGAGGTTGGAATAAGAGGCAAATACCTGCAAATTCATCAAAAGCTGGACCATCACAACTATGCCACAAACTCTGGGTGAATCATCTATTTAGTCATGCTGATGCCCAGGGCATCAAAGAGAAGAACTTTTTCTATTGATGAGCTTCCTCAGGGCACCTTTCATGTCCTTGTTCCTCAGGGTGTAGATAAAGGGGTTCATCATGGGTGTCACCACAGTAAATAGTACTGCACCAATCTTATCTGTGTCCTCAGGGTGAGTAGATGAGGGGAAAAAGTAAACCCCGACAATGGTCCCATAGAAGAGTAATACCACCGTCAGGTGAGAGCTGCATGTGGAGAAGGCTTTCCTCTTTCCCTCTGCGGATGAGATTCTCAGGACCGCTCTGATGATGCAGACATAGGAAAATAAGATGAGGGCAAAGGGGAAGGTGATAACTGATAAGCCCACAACAAATAACACAAGCTCATTGATCGTTGTGTCTGAGCAGGACAGCTTCAGCAGAGGGGCCAAGTCACAGAAGAAGTGAGGGAGAGTGTTGCTGTCACAGAAGAGCAGTGGAAGGAGCAGAAGGGTGTGTGTCAGAGCAATAAGGTTACTGAGGACCCATGGGAGGACTGTGAGGAAAATGCAGAGCCTGGGCTGCATGATGGTCATATAGCTCAGAGGGTGGCAGATGGCCACAAAGCGGTCATAGGCCATGGCTCCCAAGAGAAAATTGTCGATGACGACAAACACGATAGAAAAGTACATCTGTGTGATGCAGCTCGCATGGGAGATGGATTGACTGTTGGTCTGAATATTTATCAGCATTTTGGGGACTGAGTTGGAAATGGAGGAAATATCAGCAAAAGATAGGTTGGCGAGGAAGAGATACATAGGGGTGTGAAGGGACGTATCCAAGCTGATGGCCAGAATGATGAGCCCGTTCCCAACCACTGTGACCAGGTACATACACAGGAAAAACACGAAGAGGAGATTTTGCTGCTCAGCCTGGTTGGAGAGTCCCAAGAGGATGAATTCAGAGATGGTGGTTTGGTTTCCTTGATGCATATTTCCACTGATCTGAAGAAAGGAACATGAGGTCTTCAAATTCCCAGAGAAAACTCAATATGGTGCCATTTGGCTGCAGCCATTGCAGTGGGGACTTCCTTTAGGCTAAAGGGTAGTGAAGTTCTCTCTAATTATTATTAGTTCTTTTTAGAGACAGGGTCTTGCTCTGTAGCTGGGGCCAGAGTGCAGTGGCGCAGTCACAGCTCACTGCAGCCTCAAACTTCTGGGCTCAAGCAATCCCCCTGCCTCAGCCTCCCAAGTAGCTAGGACTATAGGTGTGTGCCACCAGACCCAGCTTATTTTAAAAAATTTTTGTAGAGATGGGTAGGGTCTTGCTTTTTAGGCTGGCCATGAACTCCTGGGCTCAAGCAGTCCTCCCGCCTTGATTTCCCAAAGTGCTGGGATTACTGGCGTGAGCCACTGCACCCAGCCTTGCTTCTATTATACTTATTAAGTAGAAGGGCTGCTTAGTAAAGAACATCTCAGCAGTGAAGAGACACGGGAAATGCCTTAGAAAGAAAAGACAGAAATGTGATAGATATTTCTCAATGAACATGTTTTAAACTCCAGCAGGGCTCTGACTGTCATTTTTCCAGTTAGATCCAAGTGTGGTTTAAATCCCCCAAACTGAGGATCATAGATGCAGTGTGCCCTATATTCTAAAGATGCTAGATACCCCTGTAGGACTTATTTAAAAATGAACAAACTGCTCTCAAAACCTTCTCCACTGTTCACCTTCATTCTTATCTAAGAAGATAGAAATTTAAAGAGTCATTGCAGTGAAGAGTTTGGAAGAGTAAGAAGAACTGACAGGAATTCTTATGGGAGTATACCATTGTGTGGATAATCCTTTCTGCTAAAGTACTCCAGAAGAACCGATTTTAGAGAAGGAGTACAAGGAATGGCCAGAATTTTACTTGATTTGTGGCTGGATGTTAGGTGAACCAAGGAAATTTAGGGTACACATATGAACCTAAAGGTTTGTGGTTGCCTCTCACTTCTCAACATGGGGAGCTCCCTGGGTCAGCCCACTATGGCAGAGGTAGGGGGAAAAGACGGTCAGTAGGGCAATCCTGCATTCTCACCCATGGCACGGCATGAATATGTGAATTTCCTACAGGCCAGGTGGATGGTGCAGGGTGGGAGTCATTGGACTCAAGCCACTTGTGGGGCCTCCAACCAGGGAACAGCCTGCTGGGGTAGAGGAGGCTGTGCCAGTAAGAGACCATGGGTGGCTGTCTTATGAAAGAGATACCTTAAAGAGATCCGGGAGAAAATTCATTGCCTGTGACAGGGATCTGCATAATGGAGCAGTCTCTAAAAGGGAGTCTCTGAAGAACTCCAACACGGTCTTACGAGAAAGCATGCCTGCTACACATAAGGCACTGACTGCTAGTATTCTAGCAGTTGAGCACTCCTGCCTTTTTTTCCGATTCCCACTTTTCCTCCCTGACCTTATGAAACTGAAAAAGAAAGGAAGACAACAGCAGCAGCAACAACAACAACAACAACAATAACAACAATGACAGCAGCAGTGTGATTGGGGGAGAAGAGGCTAAAGAACAAGGGAGGAATGATGCCCCTGCCTTCCCATTGTGCATCCCAAGCTACACATTGGACCTGAGCTCCACAGGGAAGACACATGCTTTGAATTGGATGTCAAAATTGAAGTTTTAAATTGGGTTTGGCTTGGCTTTTTAACACCTGGAAATGAGTGTTCAGTACCAAAGTAAAACATTTTTAAAACCTTAAATGAGCAGAAACTATCACTTCACAAGGTGTCACCTAAAAGCAGGAAAGGTAGATTGGACCTAGTTAGATTTTCCTTATGACCTAATGGAAGGAATATCAGCTTGCAACTTAAGAGGTGTTTGTCCCTGTCTTTCGCTTTCTTTTTTCTTTTTTATTGGGGGAAAACTACAAAGCATTTACAGTACAATGTTTACAGTCACAATTTGTAGTGTGCTGATTTCCCAAAATATATTACCACTCAAGTTGACTTATCTTGTTACATTCAAAAACCTACTCTGTCAAAGTAGTCCAAAGAGTAAATCTAAACGTAAAATGGAATATATTTTTGGAAATTCTATATTCTTGATTTTAATTCTTTTTTAGTTATAGGGTAGTAAATATCTTCTCCTAATTTATAACTTATCTTCTCACTTTCTTTAAGGCTGTGATCCACAACCCCTGGGCCATGGCCCAGCACTGGTCTGTGGCCTGGTAGGAAAGTCCGTGGTCTATTAGGCAATGGGCTGCGTATCACCGCCTCTGTTCCACACCACCTCTTCCCCACCCACAGTCCGTGGAAAACTGTCTTCCATGAAACCAGTCCCTGGTGTCAAAAGGTCAGGGACCGCTGCTTTAAGGTCCCTGATGAAGATAAATTCTTATTTTGAACAGAGTAAAATTTATCAGTCTTTATTTTATAATTAGTGTTTTAAGTCTTGTTTAAGAAATTCTTTCCGGCCGGGTGCGGTGGCTCACGCCTGTAATCCTAGCAACTCTGGGAGGCCGAGGCGGGAGGATCACTCAAGGTAAGGAGTTTGAAACCAGCCTGAACAACAGCAAGACCCTGTCTCTACTAACAAAAAATTGAAAGAAATTAATTGGACAACTAAAAATATATAAAAAAAATTAGCCGGGCATGGTGGCACATGCCTGTAGTCCCAGCTACTAGGGAGTCTGAGGCAGAAGGATTGCTTGAGCCCAGGAGTTTGAGGTTGCTGTGAGCTAGGCTGGCGCCACAGCACTCTAGCCCGGGCAACAGAGTGAGACTCTGTCTCCAAAAAAAAAAAAAAAAAAAAGAAAGAAAGAAAGAAATTCTTTCCTACTCCAATATCAGAAACATATTGATGTATACTTTCTACTGTAAGACTTAATTTTACTTTTGACATTTAAGCCACTAATCTATCTGATCAAAATGGGGGCAAGAGGAGGGCAAGAAAAAAAGAATATATTTTATATATATAGTATAATTAACGAACACACACATGCATGCACACATATACACATTAGTTAAACCCCTAGCCTCATTATGAAACTAATATGCATGGACTATGAAATACACAATGGTACTGGTGTTTAAGTATCACCCCAACTTACCTCCACACTCTGACATAAATAGAATATACATTACATTTAGGAAGCTATCACATAAAAAAATAAAGACTATGGGGAATGTAAAATGTCCTATATTAGTGATTTTAAAACTATGAAATAAACTTTACATAATATTAATAAAAAGATATATGCATACCACATATCAATGTTGGTCCTTTTATTTGCTACTTAAAGAAAGTCTTTTAAAAATGTTTTCCTCCTAATTTGTCCCAAAAGTTAAAAAAAAGAAATTCCACATGCTTGTTTTGAAACAGACAAGACAACCGGCAAAACCTCATTAGGGTTTAAAAACATTAGTGAGTCACACACTTGTGTGAATATAAAAGGGCTAACTTCAATAATACATGAAAATACTTGATAAACAGCAAAGCTAGTTAATATTCTTTCTTGACATGAGTTGACAGTATAAATATGGGAATGTTCTAAATTGTTTCATCTCTCCTTTGCCCAGGATGGAGTGCAGTGGTGCGATCATAGCTCACTGCAGCCTCCAAGCCCTGGGCTCAAGCCATTCTCCTGCCTCAGCCTCCCAAAATGCTGGGACTACAGACGTGAGCCACTGCACCTGGCCTACTAATGTTCTATGTTTCCTTCCTAGTATTCTTGAAGGAGGATTTTTTTTTTAAGTGTACACCTTGAAGAGCAGTGACATATTCTGAATGTCATTCCCCACGTACTTAGATTATGAGAAGTAAAAACCTCAAAGGAGAACTGACGCTAGTTATCAGCTACCAGAAGATCAGCATCTAACTCTTTCTCCCCCTTATAATTCCTAGGCAGAACAAAATAGTTCTTAGGGGAAATGAATATGGTGGAGGCAGAATTATATGAACATTGGTTATGCTGCCCAGCAGCCATGGTAATTTATTCTTGTTTGGAAATAGTGCCAAAGTAAAGACAGACTTATAAATATCATTAATAACAAAATTTAATCAATGTTAACAGAGCTATAAATTCATTATATTTCTAATAGCTCTTATCTAGATGATGTTGTTTTATAGTTTAAAAACAAGTAAGTTACCTGTGCTCGTTTTTCCATATCCTGGCAAGTACCCAGTTGTTCTTCCATTGCAACTCTGATTTGCCTTGCTTCATATTCCAATTGCCTTCTGGTCATATCTGTTTGTAAGGAAAACTAAAATCACAAGTAATATAAAAATATTAGTATCTTATGTTTGTGTGTTTATCAACAAAAGCAGAAGAGCATGTAAGTACAAATAAGGATAATAAATAAGCAAATGAGAAAGTCACGGTTCATGGGAAAATTATTTTTTACTCCAAGGAGACCTGAAACTTGATTATAGGTGCTAGGCTCAGTGTGGATCTCTAAAATGATAATGGAGTTGAAACAATTGTTGTGCCAAGTCACAAATGGCTGTATTTAAACTGGACTATTTCATTTAAAATATATAACTGGTTTAGTTAGATTGAGGCTAACTTCAGTTTCCTTATGATTCTTCTCCACTGAAAAGGCACTATATTTAATTATTAAAAACTAGCATATTAATGTGGACAACATAGAAATATCAAGAAACAGGTCCATTGTTCTTAAGTTTATATGTACCTCAATTTAAGATAAGGATTACCATATACATAGAGACTAAACAGAGAGAATTTTCCATTTGTAAAATGAAGAAAATGGGATAAGAAAAAGCCTTTATGTAATACAGATAATCATAAATATGGCAGACAAAGTCAACACCGGCTGGTAAAAATCCACAAGTGAAACAAAGCTGAAACAAATAAAAATAAGTACTTCTTCACAGAGTGGGTGTTAACTCATTTAAAAATTTGTTAACCCTCCACTAAAAATTCCAGGCACTGTGATAACTGCCAGGCATACAAAGGATGAAAAGGATAAGGTAATGAAACCTATAAATACATGCCCCAGGAGGTAATAAAAGGTTAAAAACATCATTAGATAAAATGATAGGTAACAGACTTATAATGGGCCATGAAGGGAATGAAGAAGTGCTACAGATTTTTCATGCTGTGTGCCCCCAGAAAACTGCATATGAGCATGTCTGACTCAGGATAGCATTCTGGTCCAAGAGCTCCAAACTGCACTGTCAATTTAAGTTAGAGTAGTTCTCACCCTTTTCCCTTGCAACATACATATGACATTCATATGCAGGATGTAGTCCCTTGGGCATATTCAAATTATGGGTTGTGATACATTTGAAATAGTCTGTATGTTATTTCTTATTCCCACTGAGCCAGCTGTAACTCCATTCATTAGTCCTCTACTTCCCAACCCACCCGCTTCAAAAAAAAAAGTTGGACATGACACAGTGTGTTGTAATAATGTGGTTTAGATCTTACGTTTTAAGTAATGTCTAATATCTTGATAGATACAGGTAAGTACTTCCATAGGGTTTCCCAATATAAAAACAAAATTTGTGAAATTAAATAGTTGTTGTAAAATACAAGCAGTTTAGATATGCTAATGTTGCCAATGGTCCATAATAATACTTTATATATCCTATTAAATAAATATCATTATTTAATAAATTAACAGGGAGTAATTAACTTATCTGAAAACTGACCTTTGTCTCAGACTGTAACCAATCAACTGCTCCTGAGTTGTCATATTTGCCTAAGTCCTTTTCTGAACCTGACTACATGCAGACAGTGGGACTTTGTATTTTGTACATTCCTAATTACCAAAGTTAATGATGAGCAAAACTGCTTTGGTATTTTTCTTTATGAAAGTTAAAATTTTGCCAAATCCTTCTAAATTCCTAATCCTCATCTGCTAACAATTCTCCAATAACTATTCTTTCACAATTTGTGTCGCCTTAATTCCCAGGATGATTTTAAGGACGCTGTCAGAAAGAGGGATCTTTTCTCTTCCTCTCAAAACTCTGGATGATTATTCTAGGAGAGCGAGCACCTAAGCTTCTAGTTCTAGCACCTGCCAGCCAATGCCCACTCAGGGAATCTGGCTAACTACCCGTTTTGGAAAAGGTTTTCCCTCTTTCAGTTTTTACCTTATCATCTATTATGTTCTCTCAAAAGTGCTATTAGAAAATGAAAAATCTAAGATAAGAAAGCAAGTAATATTTTAATTAGTCTACTTTTTTCTTTTTAAAAGTCATATAAAATATTTATGGACAACAGTTGAAATACACAGTCTTGTTTGAGATTATTAATGTATTTCAGAAACGTTCTTTTATGTGCCATCCCATGAATAAAATAATTGACGTGGAGAGGTTGGGTAGAGAGAAAGAGGCTGACAGGATTAAATTTTCATTACATTTGCAAAACAAATTTTAGCACTTTCAAAAATACTAAGATCCATGCTTATAGCTGTTGCCATTTATACCCAGATTATCTTCAAAGATATTTTTATTGCAAAAACTATCTGGCATGATTCCTGTAATACAGCACAAAAAAATAGGCAGATGGTGATAAATATTTCTACAGAGTATGTGTAGCAATTCAATATACAGAATTAAAAGGCTTGTTGCCTAGTTGGATCCTGAGGTCCTTTAGGATCAAAATTTGATAGATTTTTTCAACTAGGAGCTTAAAATAAACATCTATTCAAGCATAATGAAGTTTTCATCACCTTTATAAACAAAAATTCACTGAAACATACTATAGTTTACAAATAACTATAAATTCAGTTATCCTGAATTTTTAATGGATAACCTAGATACTTTTAAAGATCAAGTTACTAAAGTCTAAAATAAGTTGTACTGCCAAGTTACTTACATTTTCAGTTAAAGGAAGACTATCTATTCTTTTAGTGAGATTCTGAAGTTGAGCATAATACCAGTCTTTTTCCTTTTCTTCTTTGTCAAGATCAGCAAGAAGCAATGACCTATTTTTTAAAAAAAGGTAAGTTTAAACAATGCTAATATCGACTGCATAAGAGTAATCCTTATCACATGTTATTGTAAAGTTCTCTGCTTAAAGTATTAGTAACGAACTCACGAAAAACATATGTTGATCTTCATTTTTGAAGGCAGGACTTAGAATATTATCATCCTTAAAATTTAAATATTTAAAAGATGTTTAAACTGTTTTTCCTTAATATGTTGGTAATCATCTTTACTAGAATACTTACATTTCAACCAAAGGCTTTCTTCATATTTA
>CAUYRT010078126.1:0-17661 GCA_963574885.1 Lepilemur ruficaudatus
GGAGCACTATGTATGTACTCTATGGACTACTTTGACAGAGTAGATTTTTAAATGTAACAAGATAAGTCAACTTGAGTGGTAATATATTTTGGGAAATCAGCTCACTATAAATTGTGACTGTAAACATTAAAAAAAAAAAATCTAAAAAAAAAAAAAAAAACGTAGGATGCGAAGGAGTTAATGCTGTATTCTCAGCAGGGCATCCAGCACTAACGACAGTGGAGTGACTGCCTTGGGAACTCAGAATCTGCACCCTTTCTGCAGTTTCTCTTGTTGGCACTCTTTCCATGGCAGGAAACACTGACAAGTATTTTTCTGCCATTTTACACTTAACAATTTCTCCCATGCTTTTTTATTCATGATTTACATGAATGAAATGTAAATACTTTACCTGCTTTTTTTCCCTCTCCCTCTTTCTAGGACTTCAAAATACACGCTTTCATTCATTATCTACATTTGAAAAATACTGAGAAAGGACTCTGGTTATTCTAATTCCTTTGGTTATCCTACCCTTCTTTTGAGCACAATTCTTTCCAAAACTCAGCTCTGGTTACATTACTTTTCAAAAATCCTGTAAAGTCTCTTTCACTCTAACATTGCTTGTCTGACACCAAGGCTCTCTCCAACCTGACCACTACTTTCTGCATAAGCATATTTTATTTTTTATTGCTCTTCAACACATGGTCTAAATCAAGTATACATGAGTCAATTACTCAATACTATGTAAAAGCTTATTCTTGCTCTTACTAATACAGACTTTGCCCTCTCCAAGGGCAATTCTAATAATATTTATTGGTGTTGACTTTGAGCCAGACCCTGCCCAGAGTGCAGTAGGATATACAGACAAGAAAACAAGTAATTACAACTCAGTATCCAAGTGCAACGATAGTGAGGAATACAGTGTGATGGGAGATGAAGAGGACATATGGCACCCTTTGTTAGGAGTTACAAGTAAGGCTTGTTGGTCAAGGTAATACCAGTCTGGCTTGTGATGAATGTGCAGCAGAGAGTCAGGCAAGAGAGAGGATGAGAATTTTAGGAATAAATGTTAAGACAAGAGGAAAGGGCAAACATAGTATGCTCAAAGGATAAGTAGATTAGGATAAAAGGAATAGAGAAGTCTCTGTTTAAACGCAGAAAGAAATGAAGCTGGAAGGACAAACAACAACCATAATGTGAATCACTGAGTCTGGGTATATGGCTGGTGACTTGTTTCTGATTAACAGATTTCTTTATATTTTAACTTAAAACATCCCAAGGCTTTAGACAAAGCTTCATTTCTTTAACCAACTACAAATCAAAGAATCTTTAAACCCGCCTATAACCTGTAACATTCCCCTCCTTTGAGATGTCCCGCCGTTTCTTTACAGCCCAAACCAATGTATGCCTTGCATGTATTGATTTATGAATTTCCGTGTAATTCCTGTCTCCCTGAAATGGATAAAACTAAACAGTCACCCAACCACAACGAGTCCACTTGCTCACAGTTTCTTAGGGCTTGGCTCCAGGTCATGGTCCTCAAACTTGGCTGAGAATAAACCTCCTTAAATTATTTTACAGAGTTTGGCTTCTTTTCCATTGACAATAATATCAAAAATTGTGTGGCCCTACTGGCCTGGGCTTCATCTCAAAAATAATAGACAGCTTTTGAAAAATGCTAATCAGGAGGGTGACATAATAAAATTTGAATTTTATGAATTGACACAAATAATCCTTCAAAAAGTAAATTGGAAGAGATTGAGTTTGGACACTTAAGAGATTGTTCTATTGATCATGAGCACTGTTAAAGGAAAAATTATTCAGTGATACTTGTTGAAGTGTGGTAAAGAAGACTTTATTTAGTACCATTGCAACAGGCACAGGGATAATAGACATGAGCTTTGCAGTGGGTGACAGAGTCTGGGCCAACTTCCAGTGCAGCACAGGCAAGTAGGAATTTTAGCCACAGAGCAGGATGGTGGCTGGTAGATGGAAAATTACTATGAGGAAACACCACGGATAAGAGGGAATTCTGGCTAAACCAACCTAACAGGATTCTTGCTGAAGACAGGCCAGTGTGACTGACATCATGTGAGGGATAGTGGAGGAAGGGGAATCTCATCAGATATCAAGGGGGATCAGATACCAAGGTGGAAGGTTCTTGCTAAACTGACATAGCAGGGTTTTTGCTAAAATTGTTTTTTTATGAGGAAATGCACAAATGAGCATAGGATGAGGTTCAGAAGCCTGAGTAAATTTTGGTCAAGCAGAGACCAAAATTTTGGTCAGAGCCTCTACTAAAACATTTGAGAGGAGAGAATCATCAAAATCTTTGGAAGATAAAATAGACGGAACCTACAGTGAAGATGGAGCATCAGAACTGTGCCCCTGTGGAGACGGTGAGCCAGCTGTCAGAGAGATACTAACATACTAATGATAAACAGCTTGCGGAGAAGCTGAACTCAGCATGGAACCCGTTGAGCTTAAAAAGGTTTATTCTGAGCCAATATGAGTGACTGTGGCCCAGGGCTACATAGTCCCAAGAGTTCCTGATAAAGTGTTCCCAAAGTGGTAGGGTTACAGTTTGGGAGATGGGGATAGCAGGAAACATAAATCAATGCATGGAAGATATACATTGCTTGACCTGAAAAGGAGGATACCTTGAAGCAGGGGCTTAGAAGTCATAGGGGGATTTAGAGAGTCTTTAATTGACAATTAGTCGTCAGAGTTAATCTTTGTCTAAATGCTTGTAGTCAGTAGAAATAAGTGTTTTAAGTTAAGATGAGGGAGTCTGCTAATCAAAGAGCAAGCCACAATGTACCTACTCAAAGTGATTTGTTAAGCAAATTGATGGCCTGCAAGAGTGACTTAACCTTTGGCCTGTATGGCCTTAGGTCCTGTTTATAATTAACTTTTTATTGGCCACAAAGACTCTGTTTTGTCAGCCTTATGATCTCTATTTTAATGTCAAGGCTGGTCAAGGCAAGTCAGTATATAAACTCCAAAAGGGAGGTCGGTTCTCCCTTTTCCTCATGGCCAGGAACTCAGTATGAAGGTTTTTCTGGGATCCCCTTAGCCAAGAGAGTCTGTTTGGTTGGTAGGAGGCCTTAGGATTTTATTTTTATTTTACAAGTCTGAGAACTTGTAAAGCAAGTGAGCACTCCAAGTGACGATATCCAGTAGCTAGTTGAATACGAGTATGGAGCCCAAGAGACAGGTATAAAGTGAAGATACTGATTTGAGAATTACTGTAGACTAGAGGCTAAAGCTCACAAATAGTCCATTAGCATACCCTTAAAGAAAATGTGTATTTAAAATCAGTGGAAGAGGAATGCAGCAACGCAGACAGAAAAGATGTGAAGAAGCAGGATAAAATGAATGGAGGAAGCCAAGGCAGGAGAGTCCTTTGATAAGGGAGGAGCGGCTGACACTCGAGTGCAGCAGAGAAGCCTGAAAGATAAAAGTGCCCTGAATTCTGCAAACTTGAGACCGTTCATGGCCCTGGTGGGAAGAGAAACAGTTAAATAACATGAACAGACTCTTCCCTAGCATCTCTACCTACCATGCTTTTATTTATGACACATTCCAAGCCCAGGCATTTGTTAGAGATGCCAGAACAGTCATGCTTCACTACTGAGGCTAAACCAGATCCACTCCAACAAAGCTTATAATCTTCAAGCAATTCAAAGCCTGTCAAAACAAAATTCAACACACTTTAAAGCAGGGAATCACAATCCAGTCACTCAAGAATGTAACATTCACAATTTCCAGCCTCCAAGTGAAGCTTATTATACTTGTGATGAAGCAGAGAACTGTGAGCCATCGCCACGAAAAACACCAGTTAATGGACCTGTAATAAAACCAAAAGTGCCCGAACTGATGGAATTAGTAGGCAAGGACTGTCACACGGCTATTACCAATATGCTCACGAAATTAAAGGATAAACATAACAAGAGAAATTGAAGATATAAAAAAGTCAGTGACACTTCTAGACATAAAAAATACTATATTTGAAACAAAAAATATAACTGCACGGGACTTACAGCAGATCAGTAGCTGCATAAGAACACAAGAAAAAAGACTGAAAGATTTTAATACATGCATCTTCTTGAGTTGTGGCCAGTACCAGGAGGCCCAAAATAGTTATATTTGCAATCCCAGAAAGAGGGAGAAAAATATTTGAAATAATGGCCATTTTTCTCCCAGTTTGATAAAAATCATATTTCCGCATACGCAAAAATCTACGAGAACCACAAATAAGATCAACACAAAAAGTACCATAGCTAAAAACACCATCATAGAATTATGGGAATTCAGAAATAAAGAAAAAAAAGTCTTAAAAGAAACTAGAAAAAAAAAAAAGCATTACATACAGGTGACCAATGATGAAAATGAACACTCGCTTCTTCACAGAAACCTCGTAAACTTGAAGAAAATAAAACAATATTTTTAAAGTGCTGAAAGAAAAAAAAAACAAAGAAGAGTATACCTGATGAAATTATTCTTTAAAAATGAAGTTTAAATAAAGGCGTTTTTCATACAAAAAAAAAAAAAAACCTAAGGGAATTTGTAGTGTCAGTACCACTCTTACTTAACAGTGTACCCGACAGAGGTCCTAGCTGGTCTCACAAGGCAAAGACCAAAAAATGTATATGTAACAAATAAAAATTTTTATATGACATCATTGCATATATAGAAATTCTGTGGAATGTATTAAAGACTATTAGAAATAATATGTAAATTTATCAAGACTGCAAGATGCTAGGATATTAATATACAAAACTCAATTGCTTTTAACAAAGTAACACCAATTTAAAAAAAAATTTAAAAAATACTGTATACAATAGCATGAAAATATGAAATATTAATACACAAGAATAATTTGAACAAAATATGTGCAGACTTCCACAGTAAAAATTATAAAAGTTTATTGAGAAAAGTGAAAGATTAAATTAAAATTTAAATAAATTAAAATAATTGAAAGACTGAATTAATTAAGCTATGCTTTGTTCCCAAAGAGATTTATTTATTCAACATATCCTTAATAAAAATGTAAGCCTCGTAATAACATAAAATGATAAGGTAATTTCACATTATATGAAAATGGAGGGTTCTAGAACAGTCAAAACAACCTTAGTAAAAAAGAATAATTTTGGATGATTTACACTGCGTGACTTTGGGTCTCATAACGAAGCTTCTATGTGATATTGGCACATCTCTGCAATGAAATGAAGGGTCCAGAAATAGACAAGAGCACACGTGGTCAATAGATGTTGACGGTGTTGCCCAGTCTTTGTTTGTAGAGCTCAGCAGCAGATACACATGCCTAAAACTGAGCAAGATGCCCAATGCACGACCGCAGCTGCAGGACTATTTACTGAAACGCATGGAACTAGAACATGAAATAAACAAGAAAGGAAGAAGCCTGTTCCTTTAAGTAATAGGTTTGTATGATGGGGAATGCGAAACTAGGAAATCCAAAGGAATGTCCGCTAGTGGGTCATGGGGGCCCAGGGCAGGAAGGTGGAGGCAGCCTCAGGTGCAGGCGGCCTGGGGCCGAACCCTGGGAGTCTCCTCCGTGTCCCTTTCCCCTCCTCACAGTATCCTCCTTCTCACAGCTGCTTTGCTGAGGACATTCAGGCCTGAGCAGTCAGATTTCTTGCAGGCAGGAAGTGGGAGCACACCTGCTTGCAGAAGGAGACAATGGAAGCTCAGGTTTCCAGTCTCCTTTCTTTCCTGTCATTTCCAGGGAGGATTTAGTAGCAAAAAGAAAAAAAGAGAGAGAGAGAGAGAGAGAGAGAGAGGTCTGGTTGTGGAAAAAGGAAACCTGGATTAAAAATGGCTAAGTTTCTATTTGCTCTCTTTTCATGTGGCTAAATTTTAGATGATTGCTGCCTGGCAGCTGGAAGTCAGAGGAATGTTGTGATTTCCAATTCCGAGTCCCTCAACGGTTCATCCTGCATCTGTGTGCCACCGCATGCTCGTGCTGTCCTAGCTGCTGAGGCCACCGAGCCACACAGGCACTCCCGTGGTGCAGGAGTTCATGATTCTGCAGAGGAGCTGGTCACATCTTCTCTAGTCTCATTATAAAAAGCAATCGCCGTGACAACTTACCCACACTGTCTAAATTGGAAAGCTGAGCAGACAGGAGACAGGACAGAGAAGGCCGTCGAGGGCTATTTTGGCTCTTCTCACAATACGCCCGCATCTCGTGCTGCTGCTCTCTGGGGTTAATTAATTAACTAATTAAATGTGCTCAATATTAGATAATTGACGGTCACATGGTTCACATGAATTGAAAATATTCGCTGGAGTTTTAAATTGGAGTGAAAGAGTGTAGTAGTGATGTTTGAGAAATTGGTTGGCATTTTTAATAGGGTGGGAATGGGTATTATTTTTCCCATTTAAAATAATGTAGTATAAGCATCCTGTATCTGAAAATTGTAAGATATTTTTAATAAAGAATTATGTGTGGTTCACGAGGGAAGGCCATTCAGAGCGCTGATCATCATAATGTGAAGGAGCATCAAAATCAGGTTGATAGTCAAAAAAGCTTTCCAGGGGCAGCAATAATTGAGCTACGTGCTGCTTTATACGTGCCCGTCTTGTTCCTCCGACCCATTCCCAGCCCCTGCCTGCACCCCAATCCACATTGAGCTGCTCCTGTCGCTAGAGATCAATCTGCATTTTTTTAGACTTCAGTATAAACGAAATCAAACAGTATGTACTTTGTTTTGGCGGGCTTCTTTTACTGAGCATAATTATTTTGAGTCATCCATATTATTGCATGTGTCAATATTTTATTTCATTTTATTGCTGAGTTTATTCCATTATATAAATATATTACAATTTGTTGGTCCAGTGACCTATTGGTGGACATTTGGGTTGTTTCCCAGTACTTTGGAGCTATTAGAAATGAAGCTGCTATGAAAGTCTGTGTGCAAGTCTTTGTATGGGCATAGGCTTTCATTTTTCTTAAGTAAAATCTGGAAGTGGATTGCTAGGTCATATGATAGGACCATACACTGTGTTTAGCATTTTGAGAAATGACCAATCTGTTTTCTAAAGTGGTTGCACCATTTACATTTCAGCATATATGAGTTCCAGGTGCTTGACATCTTTGTCAACACTAAGTATGGACAGTCCTATAGTATAGCACACTCTGATGGGTGCATAGAGGAATCTCATTGTGGTTCTGATTTGCCTTGCCCTGAAGATTAATGGCATTGAGCATATTTTCATGTGCTTATTTACCATCTATATTTCTTCCTCAGTGAAGTTCAAGTTTTTGCCTTTTGAATTTTTTCTTTTATTTTTATTGAGTCTTTTATTGTATATATGATTTATAAACACTTTCTCCTAGTCTGTGATTGTTTTTCTCTTCATTCTTCCGAACAGTGGAAGTTCTTAATTTTGATGAAGTCTCTTTATTAATTTTTTTCCTTTACAGCTTATGTTTTGGTGTTGTTTTCAAGAAAGCTTAACCCAATGTCACAAAGATTCCTTCCTTCTTTCTTCTTGAAGTTTTATAGTTGTACAGTTTACGTTTATACCTGTAATCAATTTTGAGTTAATTTTTGCATGTTATGTGAAGGAAAGTTGTGTGTGTGTGTATGTATCAATGCCCACTTGTTCTCATACATTTGTTGAAAAGTTCATAGTTTCTCTACTAACTCATTTGACTTTGTAGAAAACAAATTTGCCATACTGATATGGTTCCACGTGCACTTAAAAAGAATGTGTATTATGCTGCAGTTAGATCAACTGTTCCATAAATGTCAATTAGATTGATTTGTGGATGATGTTCCACAATTCCAGATCCTTACTGATTTTCATTTACTGCTATCAATTACTGAGTAAATGCTGTTGAAATCTCTAAATATAATTGTATCTATTTCTCCTTGTGGTTCTATGAAGTTTTGCTTCATGGATTATGAAGCTTCATTATTTAGTGCAAAAAAATTAGGATTGCTGTTTTCTTGATGAAATGGCATTATCAAAATGAAATGACCTTTTATGTCCCTGATAATATTACTTGCTATGAAATGTACTTTGATATTCAAATAACCACTCCAGCTTTCTTTTTATTGAAATCTATCTATTCTTTAACTCTTAACCAATTTGTGTCTTTATGTTTAAAGTAGGTTTTATATTAGCAGCATATAACTGAGTCTTGTTTTTATATCCAATCTGACAATCACTTCTTTTAAAAATTATTTTGAAATTTTGGAGTGTTTATAGATTCATGTGCAATTGTGAAAAATAATGCAGAGATACAATGTATCCATGATACAGTTTCTGTCAAATGTAGTACATTGCAAAACTGTGGTAAAATATAACAACCACGATACTGACATTGATACAGTCAAGATGCAGAACATTTGCATCACTACAAGAATCTCTTTTGGTATTGTTTTTTTTTTTCACTCTGCATAATTATTCTCTAGAGATTCATCCAAGTTGTTGTGTGTATCAATAGTTCATTCATTCACACTGCTGAGCTGTACTCCATGCAATAGATGTACCACAGTTTAACCATTCTCCAAATGAAGGACATTTTGGACTTTTTTTTTTTTTAGTTTTGGGGTATTACTAATAAAGCTTATATTATAAACATTTATTCATAGGTGTTTGTGTCAATATAAGTTTTTATTAGTCTAGGATAAATGCCCAAGAGTGAAAATACTGGTTCACATGGTAATTGTGTGTTTAGTTTTATTATAAAGTGTTAAGCTATCTTCCAGAGTGGCTGTATAATTTTACATTATATAGCAATAATGTGATCCAGTTTTTCTGAATCTTCACTAGCATATGATGTTATAACTTTTTTTTTTTCACTTTACCCATCCTAACAGTAGTGATGCCTCTTTTGGTCTTAATTGACATTTTCCTGAGAGTTCATGATGTTGAACGTTTTCTTGTGCTTATTTGCCATCTATATATCCTTTTTTTTCATGTGTTTTGCACATCTTCTAATTTCTTTTACTGTTGACATTTCAGAGCTTTTTATGTATGCTAGATACTAGTCCTTTGTCATATGTGTTGTTTGCAAATATTTTCTCCCAATCTATAGTTTGTCCTTTTATCATCTTAGTTTTTGCACAAAGTTTTAAATTTTGATGAAGCCCAATTTATCAATTTTTCCATTTATGGATTGTGTTTTCAGTTTCAAGTCTAAGATCTATGCCTCATCATAGCTTCTAAAGCTTTTCTTCTATATTTTCTAAAAGTTTTAGAGTTTTATGTTTTACATTTGAGTCCATGATCCACATTGCATTGACTTTTGTACAAGGGGGAACCTAAATTGAGGTTTATTTATTTACTTATTTATTTGTCTGTGAATCACCAAGTCTCTAGCACCATTTGTTGAAAAGCCTAACTTTCCTCCATTGAATTCTTTTGCACTTTATAAAAAAATTAGTTGGGCACACTTGTGTGGATCCATTTCTAAGTTTTTTATACTGTTTCACTGAACTATGCAGCCATCTCATCAATCAATGCCACATATTCTTGATTGCTGTAGTTATACAATAAGCCTTGAAATCAAGTTGACTAATTCTGCCTGCTTTATTCTTCTTTTTCAAAATTATTTTCACTTTCTAGTTCCTTTGCCTTTCAAAATGAATTTTAGAATAATGTCTATTCCTATAAAGATCTTGCTTGGGATTTGATAGACATTAATTTAAAGCTGTATATTAATTTGGAGAGAATTGACTTTATGTTGGATGTTACCATCTACAAACATGGTATCACTCCCCATTCAATTATATCCACTGTGATTTATTTCATCAGCATTTTGTAGTTTTCTGCATACTTATCCTGCCCATGTTTGCTTAAATATACACATATTTATTTTTGAAACATTATAAATAGTATAATCTTTTAAATTTTATCTACATTTTTATTGCAAGTATATAGAAATGCAATTGATTTTTGTATGTTTATCTTCTATTATGTGGCATTCTTGAACTTATTAGTTCTAGAAATATTTTTATAAATTCTTTGAGATATTCCTTGTTAATAATCATGATATTTGTAAACAGGGACAGTTTTGTTTCTTCTTTTCTGATATTTGCCTTTTATTTCTTTTCTATATTAACTTATACTAACTAAAACTGCCAGCACTATGTTGAATAAGGATGTTGCTGAGAGCAGACAGTCTTTCTTTGTTTCTGATCTTAGGGCAAAAGCAGTAAGCATAATGTTAGCTATAGTTTTTTCATACAATCTTTATCAAATTGAGATAGTTTACATTCTTCATTCCTACCTTGCTGAGCTATTATTATGCAAGGATTTTGGATTTTGTCAAATGCTTTCTCTGTATCAGTTGACATGGTCACATGATTTTTCTTTTTAGAAATATCAGGGTGCATGCAATACTTGATATATAAATATTAAATCAGCCTTTAACCCTGGAATAAACCCCACTTGGTCATGGGGTATAATTAGTTTTATATCTTGCTGAATTCTATTTACTAATATTTTGTTAGGGATTTTTGCATTTGTTTTCATATAGGATGTTAGTCTGTTTTCAAAAAACTGACTTTAGTGGTGAGCTCCCCTCCTCCTGCAACAGAATCAAATCCTGGCTCTCGAGCACCCACTCCAACGTCTCTAGCACTATCTCCATCATCACCTTCTGATTAATGTCAGCTACCTCCTTGCCTCAAAAATGCCCTTCCGGTGAGCAAGACATTGATGCAACATTAAATGAATTTTAATCTTTAATATTCTTTTTGGAAACTTTTCCTGTCTCCTAGCTAAACTTTTTGTATGAGTTTGTTTTTATGTTCTGTTTATTTGAATTAAAAGAAAGAATACAATAGTTTCTGTAATTTATTATGACAGTACAGGGGTATTATTATTATTAGAGTATTACTCTATTTTATTATTACCACATATAATCCATTATCGTATTATTGTTGTTATTATTACTGTACATGTGACATTTATCAGAAATTCAAATTACATACAAATCTGACCTAAAGACATTCCTAAGGGCATATCTTGTCCATCACTCAGGGACCACCTGTATTAGTTTCTTAATATGAATTAGGAAATTTTTCCTCCTTTTCTTATTTCTGGAATAGATTGTGAAGAATGGGTATTAATTGTTTTTAAACATTTGGTAAAATGCTCCAGTGAAACAATCTGGGCTTGGAGATTTTATCGAGTGTAATTAATTGCAAATTCAGTTTCTTTAACTGTTACAGGGCTATTCATATCATCAATTTTATATTGGGTGAGTTCTGGTAGTTTGCGCTTCTGGAGAAATTGGTTCATTTCTTCTACACTGTCAAACTTATATGTGTAGACTAGTTCCTAGTATGCTCTCATTATTCTTTTAATGCCTGCAAGGTCTCTAGTGACACCCTCTGATTGATTATTCATCTGAGTGATTTGTGTCTTACCTCTTTTGTTCTTTGCCAGGTTTCTCAATTTTATTGATCTTTTAAAAAAAAACATTCTTTTCATTTTCTCTATTGCTTTCCTATTTTTAATTTTATTGATTTATGTTCATCTCTTTATTATTCCCACATTCTACTTGCTTTGGATTCATAATGATCTTCTTTTGAAGTTTTCTCAGGTAGGAGCTTATATGATTAATTTGAGCTTTGCCTCTTTTCTGAAGTTTAGTGATGTAAATTTACAGCTCTGCATTGCTTTAGCAGTATTCTCCAGATTTCCATATATTTTATTTTCAGTGAGTTCAATGTATTTTTCAATTTGCTTTCTGAGAGATTTCTCCTTTGAACAATCCATGGATTATTTAGAAGTGTGCTGTTTAGTTTACAAGTATTTGAAAATTTCCCTTTTATCTTTCTATTAATATTATAAATTACTAGTTACACTTCTTTGTGTTTAGAGAATACACTGTATGATTTCAATTTTTTTTAACATTGTTGAGGTTTGTTTTATAGCCCAGGATATTGTCTCTCTTGATATTTTTCTCTGGATACCAGGAAGAAAATGTATTTTCTTGATACCAGGAAAAAAATGTATGTTCTGTTCTTTTGGGATGAAATGCACTATACATGTCAATCAGATCCTTTTGGTTGACAGTACAGTGAGTTCTTCTGTATCTCTGATGATTTTCTGTATAATTCTTCTGCCACTTACTAAAAAAAGGTTGTTGAAGTCCTCAACTATAATTGTGTATTTGTCTCTTACACTTTTCATTTATGTAAGTTTTTCCTTTGCATATTTTGCAGCTGTGTCCTAAGACTTCTATGGCTTTTTGAAGGTCTGACCCTTTTATCAGTCCAGAATGTTCTTTGTCTCTGGTAATTTTCTTTGCTATAATGTTTATTTTATCTCAGATTGCATAATCATTCTCTCTTTCTTTGATTTAATGTTTATTTTCTCTAATATTATGTAATCATACCTCTTTCTTTTGATCGATGCTTGCATAATATATCTTTATGCATCCTTTATGTCCAACCTGCTTATATAGTTATAGCTCATGTGAGGTTCTTTTAAACAGCATATATTTGGGTCATGTTTTAAAATCCATTCTGAAAATCTGTAATTGCTATATTGAGACCATGTATACATAATGTAATTGTTGAGAAGTTAAGGCTTAAATGTGCCAATTTGTTTTTTTGTTTCTTTTCTCTCTGTTTTTAATTTCTCAGCTTTCATTTTCCTGAGTTCCTATATGTGACTTAAAGATTTTTAAAATATTGTTAAAATGTCTATATTACCTAAAGTGATCTACAGAATAAATGCAATCCCCATAAAAATACCACCTTCATTCTTCACAGAACTAGAAAAAATAATTCTTCACTTTGTATGGAACATAGTTTGAATTTAATTGTTCTTTTAAACTAGTGAGCTTTACTTGTTTTATGACTAAAATTCTAAAATCAAGACTATAAAGTCCTTGTATATACATGTGAATATTGCATGTTATAGCTAAGTAGATATGTCTATACATATGTTTTATATATTATCTACACATGGTACCAAATTGACTTAAAAATATGAGTACTCTTAAGTTAAAGACCTAGCCCAAATGCTTTTCAAGGTCATGTGACCTTAGTAATCATTGATAAATATCGTTTTAAAATTGTTGGTAAAATAAAAACATCTTCAAAATTTGATATTTTTTTCTCAACATACTGGTCAGGAGGGTTTATACTATCTCAGCTAAGTGGCTTATGGTTACAGAACTGTTGCTTCTGTGAGATTTTTGATAATTGACAGGCCTATGAGCTTCTGTCATACAGTCATTAAATTCTAGGCTTTAAACAAAAGGCCATGGTAAGGCCCAGAGACCTGTGAAATTCTCCCTGGCCCAGATGTGCCTTCCAGCTATGCTGGGGAGGGTCAGACATTATCTCCACAACTTTCTCATGAGACCTGAGCTCTACATAGAGCCCTTCCTGGCCAACCTTAGATGCCACATGGCTACTTAGGACCCATGATGACTGAGGGGAACGATAACAAAGGTACTCGTGTCATAGTTTCAAAAGTATTTTCAATAATTTAAAATCTTAAAGTCATGTTATGTTAAATTAAATAATAGATAATCATGAAATGTCTGAGTCATTACTAGGTACATTTAAATATTAAACTAATATTAAACATAAGAATAATTTTATATACTTTGGCGTCTTATTTTGACATGACATAAAAAGCTGAATATGTTTAGATGTGCTAAAAAATATGGGGACTGATAATAGTTCAAAGTTACTTTAACTTCCTATGCCTGTCATTAAAAATAAGTGTTACTAAGAGTCAACATTATAATTATGTGTGATTAAAACTACCAGATATAAGAGAAGCAATTCTGTATACAAAGTATATAAGAAGAATAGGATTTTCTTTTTGTTAAAAAAACTATTAAAAGACATAGATATATGGATTTTGTTAAAGAAAAAAAAATTTTCCCTAATTTGAAGGTTTTAGAGATTATTTCAAATTAAAAGAATAAAAAGAATGATAGATAAAACAAAATGGATATAAAATGTTGGGAAAGAAAAACAATAATAAAATTGTAAAAGATGATAAAAGGTTTATAGAAATCTTACTTGTGGTCCAATTAAGATTAAATAAATTAGTTTATAAGTTTTATTAAAGTTTATAAAGTTTTATTAAAATTAGCTTTAATGTGAATAATGCACTAATGCAAAGGTAAAATTTGATTTTCTCTTTTAGACAAGATTCTCATGTAATGTTAAAAGAGATAAAAGATTTTTGTTTACTGTTGAGTGAACTACAAAAAAAGGAGGGAGGAAGAGACTCAGATCCAGTTTGCCTTTTTAGTAGCTTGTCTTTCAATTTGTCTTCATCAGTTCTCATGATTGTTTGGGAAACTAAGTCTACTCTCTATAAAACAGTCAAGTTTTTGTGTTTTAAATTCTTTGAATCATTACTTTTACTAAATGACTTATTTTACAGTAACATCCTGTTTTGTAACAGGATAACAAATGTTTTAAACCTTTGATATTTGATAAACTTTGCAAAATTAAAATTCTAAATTCATTATTTTTGACTTCAAAATAGCTTTTCAAATATTAGGGCCACTGAATATTCAAGAGAGACATATTAGTCTTATTTGGTATGTTTAAACCACAGAGGAAGCATTGTTGAATATGAAATAGTATCTAGATTTTGGGGTGTTACACTTGTATGTGCATGTTATTAAAATGTGTTCCAAAATTGTTTGAGATTCCTAAAGTTCTGGCATGTTTTGGTGCATGTTATCAATAGTAATTATGTATATTATGTTAAATTGCTGTATGCCACAAAATGACCAAATTTCTTTGTCAATTGTCTCTTTAATTATGGCTATTCTAAGACTTTTTGCCATCCACAGGCAATTTTATTTTACTTTTATTCTTCTCAAAAAGCAGTTTTTAACCAACAGCCAAAATTTGCTTCTTCAAAGAAAGTCATGGAAAGGATTAACAAATACTCTTGAATACAGGTTTCTGCTAACTTTAGAGATTATATACCGTTGAACAAAAACAAAACAAATATCCAGGATTTTAATTTAAAAGTTCATGCATTCACAAGAATGGCTAACCCAACCTCAAACAGAACAAAAATTAATTATATGGAACTAACCTAATTTTTTGTGACTTTTTTTGAAACATTGCTAATTGTCTTTGTGTTTTGTTTTCCAGAAGTCAAGAAAACTTTTGACTATTTATAGCTTACAACAAATTAGTAAGGTATATTTGTGTAAGCAAAATATTAAATATTTATTTTTCTCTTGATTTCTTCCGAATTTGAAAACTGTGCGTATTTTTAATTTATGGCAATATAATTATTTGTGTAAGTTCAATAAGAATCTGCTTTCTTTTGTAAGAGGATTGAATTGGAGACACCTGTTATTTTACCAAGGCTTTTCCTGAAATGGCATATTTCCACATATGTCCATACTGCTTTGAGGAATTAAGGTTGACTTTATAGGTCCAATAAAAAGCCCTTTGGAAAAACTGTTCTGGTACCTTACCTATAACATTTCCTGATCTGTGGTTAGTAAGGAATGCCATTTTCTGCCAGGTCTAGGAACACCAAGTTATTTTGAGATCTTCAGAAAAGAGGAATTTATCTAATTCATACAGGTATCTAAAGGCACAAATAAATCCTTGGCTTGACTCAAGACGCCTTTAAATATGACCTGAGATTCCTTATGAAAGAGTTCCAGCAAAGCCATTTTTTAAAAAAAGAAAAGTCTGTATGGCCAATAATTATTCTTACTGCACTTTATGCAAATAATCAGGTCAAATCTAATGAGACTAAAATGTATTTTGCAAATAAATTGGTCCTACTATGGTTTGTCTTTGGTAAAAATGGGAAACTGGAGAGAGAAAAAAATTATGTTTCAGCAAAAACTACACTCCACCTGTTGTTAGATCCTAGCCTTGTCTATTTTTGAGTTTTTGTCATTTGTCTATAATTTGGACTAAATCGTATATCTTTCCTGCCTACAAGTCTCCAAATATTTTAAAATAGTTCTTCCAGTTTTTCTGACTTGGACTCAGTGAAATCACCACTGTCTTTTACTGAGGGCCTGCAAACATACCTTCTGAGATACAAGCTCCAAGTGAGAAAAATCTGTCAGACTTTGACAGACAGTAGAATGCCTACTTCCACTTTACCTGAAGATGCTTTGAGTTTAACATCTAGACTCTTCAGCTGGATTCCCTCCAGACACTACGGAATCTGCTGCACGAATTGTTTCAAATATTAACCTTTGTTTTTCTTGTTTGAAAGTGCATCTGAAATGCCAGCCTCTGGAATAGGACACAGCTGTTTAACTAAACTGATCTATCCACTCCTTTGTCTATCTCTATCTAGCAACCTCTAACTCAAATTTCTCAAAGCTATCAGCTTGTTTGGGTTTTACTATGTGGAACATTTTAATTTCAAAGTAAGGACTGCAGTAAATTAGAAATTTTATCCCAAAATATATTTCTTTGACATATTTTGGGATGGTTGCCACAGAAGTAATGCCTCAAAGCTGTCTTTTTGCGGCAGGGTTTACATCTGCGGAGAATCTCCATTCATGCAGCCAGGTCATTCCTTACTTGAACTAGGAAAGATTAACTATGGGTTTCCACCTCTTTACTCACAGACTTAAGAGAGGCTTGTCAGCAATATATGAGGACACTTGGTGGCAAAGTTTGCTGGAAGTACTAGTCCCTACATACAGAGTATATTCCAACAGAGACATGATTAGAAATCTGTCTGCAACTCTTAGGACTGTTGGCGGAAGAAACTGCAAGGAACCTTAGGGCTCAAAAAAGATCCTTCAATTCGCTAGCCTAGGTAGTTTTAGATAATGGAGCAGTGCTACATTTTCTGTTGGCTAAACAAGGGGATCTGCCTGGTGTTAAACACTGCCTGCTGTATCTGTATAAATACTTCAGGAGAAACCAAAATCCGAATAGACAAAATTTCCCAAGAAGCTATGTGGCTACAACAGGGCTCTACTGGTGAGCCCACGCCTGAATAGTTTTGGGGGTTATTTACTTAGATCTTTGGATCCCCAGGACTTCAGATCAATTCTACAGGGACTCCTGAAGCTAGAACACTCACTGCTTATCCTAAGGCTCATTATCTATCTTACAGTTTGCTGTTCACTGAAGTACTGTGCTAACACTGTAAATGAGAGTGTTGAAATACTAATGTTCTTGTCACACAAACATTAGGTCCACAACCTGGCACCCATGAATACTTACAGACAATTTGAAAATGGTTTCATTACCCTGGGCTCAACCTTAACTATGCCCTTGTCAGCAGGAAGAAGCCAGATCAATCATCTGCCCTTTTCCATCTTGTTAGCCTGCAACTCAGTAATGAGGTGGGATCAAGGCCAGGGAGAACTAATACTGCCTTTATAATAGTAATAAAGGGTTGCAAGGTGGGAACTCTAGTAGGAACCTGAACTCTGCAAAGGTATAGGCATATTTTAAAAATAAAACCAGCTATTGTTCCCTAGCCTGCTTTCCTATCATTGCTTGCTACTCAGGAGTCATATAACTGATGGTCATAAGATTCATAGCTTTCTTAATTGCTACTATAGGTAATGTCACTAGTGTAAAACTTACGAGTGGTCTTTGAGATATTTTCCAGACTGAGCATTTGGGTGGGCTAACTGACACCAACCCAACTGGACCAGTGACCATATTTAGGAACTGACTCAGCAACTCCTGCAATCCTCTGCTT
>CAUYRT010078128.1:0-18497 GCA_963574885.1 Lepilemur ruficaudatus
TCTGTTGCTTGGTGACGATAGGAATGGGTCCTTGGATGGTGTTCTTGGGTCCTACTCTGGAAGCTTAACCAGGCAAGATGGGGTGGATGTACTGTGAGCCTTTAACACTGCTGCAATAACGTAAACTAATTACAGGAATTAAATCCATCCTATTCACTCTGCCCTTTACTATGTAAGACATGTACAACAAAGATAGGATCTCCTGGGAGCCATTCTAAAATCCTCTCAAATATCAAAATAGCTTCTCAAATAAACATAATTTTAGATAGTCCAGGTAAATGGAATCCTTATTTCCAAATAACCAAGCTGGATACTTGAGATTTGTCCAGTGCTTAAGCCATACCTGCCCCTATGTCTGAGCAAGTTTCTAGAGATAACAAATGAAATTTTTTCTCAATAACATCTTTAAAAAATAATTTTATTTGTTTATTTTCACTGACAAAATCTTAGCTTAGACTATACCAACTCTGTCAGTTGAAGTCTGACCAACTACCCACTCTGGTCAGATGGCACTTTCCTCTCTCTATTTACGGTACCAGACTCGCCTTATTTTAAAACCTTTTTTTCAGATTGCCATTAAATTTAGCCTCTATAAAAAAAAATTAGATAATTTCATCTTCATTATTAAAAATATATTTTAGGTCTCTTCTTTCCTTATGATAAATTTCAAACTCCTTGATTTATCATTATAAATCTGTGAAGCAGTAGCCAGTGTAAAATAAATGGATTATAACAGACATTTGGTAAATATTTGTTTGCTAAATCACTGAAAAAAATTAACTTTAAAAATTATTCAATTTATTTATTCAGCTTCAATTTCTCTCACTTTATCTCAATCTGTGTTCAAAAGACATTAAACACCTCACCTGTCACAGAACACACAGCCATTTCACACATTTTTGTCTTGACACATGCTCTTATCTATTCCTGTAATGCCTTTTCTCACTTTCTCTGCCTTCTCATTTTTCAAGGTTCATCTCAAATGTTTCCTTCAGTGCAAACTCTTCTATAATACTTCCAAATATTTTAGTCTTTTTCCCTTTCTATTATGCGATTGACCTCATGAAGTTATAAGTGGTACAATCATGTTAGGAAAAAAGTCCTGTATTGTGACAGTATGCGTGGTACTCTGTAAGGCTGTAGTCCATTTTTTAAAAGATGGTTGACTGGAAATACTGCTTTTCCTGCAGCAAATTAGAAAAAAAATGACATGCTGCAAAATAAATATAATCTTGACTTATAAACAATAAGTCAACTTTTGGACTCACTGAATGATAAAAAGTAGATAATATCTACTTAAAGGAAGCAATTTCAGCCTGGTATATACACAAGAGAATAATACTGCAGAAGGATGGGATCAGTGCTTAGAATGATCCAAGAAGCGGGGACCAGAAGTCAGAGAGGGCCCGAGAGCATAAGTGGGCTCTGCAGCAGTTGATGCATTCTAACCCCCACCCTGGGGCCAGTTAGCAATAATAATGGAATAAATTTCCAAGCAAGAATAGGGAAACTAGGATATATTAGGAATTTGTGACATCTGGTAGGATACTGGGACACAAAATGCCAGAAAACCAGTTACCACTGAAACACTATATCAAATTACAACAAAGAGAATTTATTTCTTATGAGAGTGTCAAATTTGTCAATATGAATATGAATTGTCATTCACAATCCTAGAGTTCATGTGAGTAAAATCAGACTCTTGGGAAATCTAACCATCTTTCAAAATTTTTTCTTCCCATGCTTGAAATATTAAAACTATAGAAAAAGATTTTTAAATGAACAAAAACTGGCAAACAAAAAATTATATGAAACAGAAAAAAACCATATAAGAGTATATTGACATATTAGACATAATCTAGTATGTTAAAAAATGACCTCCCAAAAGATGTCCGCACCCTAACACCTGGAACCTGTTGGTAACACCTCATATGGGGAAAAAAAAAAAAAGGTCCTTACAGACGTGATTAAAGTAAGGATTTTGAGATGAGGAGATTATCCTGGGCTCTAAATGAAACTACATATGTCCTTACGGAAGTAAGTAAGAGATTTAATACACACAGAGAAGGTGATCTGAAGATGGAGCCGAGAGAGATTTGAATATGGTCTTCTAGATGATTAGAGTGATGTGACCAGAGCCAAGGAATGCTGGAAGCCACCACAATTTGGAAGTGGCAAGGTTGGATACTCCCCTAGATCCTCTCGAGAGAATGTAGCCTTGTTGACACCCTGGGTTTGGCCCAGTCGTACTGATCTCCTATGTTTGGTCTCCAGAACTGTGAATGATAGATTTCTGTTGTTTTAAGACATCAAGTGTGTGATTATTTATTACAGCAGCCACAGGAAACTAATACACATGAAACGATGAAAGCAATAGATAAATTAGGCAAATCAGGACAAAAATAGTTTTTTGATTTTATTTTTTTATTTTTATTTTTTATTTCAGCATATTATTGGGCTGCAAATGTTTAGGTTACGTTCGTTGCCTTCCCCCCCTTTCCCCCCTCCCCAGAGACAGAGCTTCAAGAGTGTCCATCCCCCAGATGGTGTGCATCGCACTCATTATGTATGTATGTACCCATCCCCTCCTCCCCCCTCCCATCTATCTGCCCAACGCCCGATAAATGTTATTCCTATATGTGCACTTAGGTGCTGATCAGTTTATACCAATTTGCTGGTGAGTCATGTAGTGCTTATTTTTCCATTCTTGGGATACTTCACTTAGTAGAATGGGTTCCAGCTCTAACCAGGAAAATACAAGAGGTGCTATATCACTGTTGTTTCTTATAGCTGAATGGTACTCCATAGTATACATATACCACATTTTATTAATCCACTCATGTATTGATGGGCACTTGGGTTGTTTCCACATCTTTGCAATTGTGAATTGTGCTGCTATAAACATTCAAGTGCAGGTGTCTTTTTTACAGTGTCTTTTGTTCTTTTGGGTAGATGCCCAGTAATCTGATGAAGTTTTAAACTTAGACAAAGGCCAGGCGAGGTGGCTCATGCCTGTAATCCTAGCACTCTGGGAGGCTGAGGTGAGAGGATCACTTGAGGCCAGGAGTTTGAGACCAGCCTGGGCAACAAAACAAGACCACTGTCTCTCCAAAAAATGAAAACATAATTAGCCAGTAGTCCCAGCTACTCAGGAGGCTGAGGCAGGAGGATCGCTTGGGCTCAGGAGGTCATGGCTGTAGTGAGCTATAATGGACCCACTGCACTCCAGCCTGGTGACAGAGCAAGACCCCACCTTTAAAAAGTAAAAATAAAAATAACAAAACAGGCTATGAAAACCTTGAACAAACTATATGACAGAGAATGACTAAAGTAGGAAGGCAAGAGGAAATGTCTTTTTGGGTTTTTATTATTAGTTTTAGTTGAAGCATAATAATGGTGCATATTTATGGGGTACACTGTGATTTTCAGTACATGTATACAATGTGTAGTGATCCAATCAGGGTAATTAGCATATTCATCACCTCACACATTTATACTTTCCTTGTGTTTCAAACATTCAAAATCTGCTCTTCTAGGCCGGGCATGGTGGCTCACACCGGTAATCCTAGCACTCTGGGAGGCTGAGGCAGGAGGATCGCTCAAGGTCAGGAGTTCAGAAACCAGCCTGAGCAGGAGTGAGACCCCGTCTCCACTAAAAATAGAAAGAAATTAATTAGCCAACTAAAAATATGTAGAAAAAATTAGCTAGGCATGGTGATGCATGCCTGTAGTCCCAGCTATTCGGGAGGCTGAGGCAGGAGGATCACTTGAGCCCAGGAGTTTGAGGTTGCTGTGAGTTAGGCTGATGCCACGGCACTCTAGCCCGGGCAACAGAGTGAGACTCCGTCTCAAAAAAAAAAAAAATCTGCTCTTCTAGCTATTTGAAAATATACAAAAAATTGTTATGGATTGTAGTCGCCTATAATTCTGTAGAGCATTAGAATTTATGCCTCTTATCTAGCTATACTTCTGTAGCCCCTAACCAACTTCCAGATAAACTCCTCTTCCCCCTGCACTTCCCAGCCTCTAGTAACCAATATCACACTCTCTACTTCTAAAAAATCAGATTTTTTAGCTTCCACACATGAATGAGAATATGAGAATATTTATCTTTCTGGAGCTGACTTACTCCACTCAACACAATGTCCTCCAAGCACATCCTTACTGTCATAAATGGCAGAATTTCATTCTTTTTTATGGCTAGATAGTATTCCATTGTGTTTATGTACCATAATTTCTTCATTCATCTGTTGATGAACACTTAGGTCGATTGCATATCATGGTTATTGTGAATAGTTCTGCCACAAACATGAGAGTGCAGATATCTCTTCAACACACTTATTTCCTTTCCTTAGGATACATATACCCAGTAGTAGAATTGCTGGATCATATGGTAGTTTCACAGTTTCTTGAGGAACGTCCATGGTGTTTTCCCTAATGGCTACACTAATTTACATTCCCACCAAAAGTATATAAGAGTTCCTCATTCTGATACCTCAAAGAGCTACAGGTAGATCTACCATTTGATCCAGCAATCCCATTACTGGGCACCTACCCAAAAGAACAAAAGACATTCTATAAAAAAGACACCTGCACTCGAATGTTTATAGCAGCACAATTCACAATTGCAAAGATGTGGAAACAAGCCAAGTGCCCATCAATACATGAGTGGATTTATAAATGTAGTATGTGTATACCATGGAGTCCTACTCAGCCACAAAAAGCAATGGTGATCTAGCACTTCTTGTATTTTCCTGGATAGAGCCAGAACTCATTCTACTAAGTGAAGTATCACTTAGAAAAAGAAGCACCACATGTACTCATCATCAAATTAGTATTAACTGATCAACACTTAGGTGCACATTTAGAAATAACATTCATCAGGTCTCGCGCAGGTGGGAGGAAGTGGGGGGATGGGTATGTAAACACCGAATGGGTGTGGTGCGCACCGTCGGGGGAATGGACTCTTGAAGCTCTGACTCAAGTGGGGCAAAGGCAGTGTACATAACCTAAACATTTGTACCCCCGTAATATGCTGAAATAAAAAAATTTTTTTTAAAAAGAGTTCCTCTTTCTGCACATTCTCAGTGGCATTTGCTATTTCTTGTCTTTTTGATAACAGCCATCCTAACCAGTGTAAGATGATATCTCATTTTATGGTTTTGATTTCCCTGATGATTAATGATGTTGAGCATTTTTCACACATTTGTTTGGCCATTTGTATGTCTTCTTTTGAGAAATGTCTGTCCAGACCATTTGCCCATTTTTTAATCAAATTATGTGCTGTTTTTGTTTTTGGTTTTTGTTTTTTTCTTTTTGTTTTGTTTTATTTGCTGTTGTTTGAGTCCCTTGTTGTAGAAATAGTTTGCAAACATTTTCTCTCATTCTGTGTGTTGTCTCTTCACTTGATTATTTACTTTGCTGCGCAGAAGCTTTTTAGTTTCATAAAATCCTATTTGTCTATTTTTGCTTTTGTTGCCTGTGCTTTTGAGGTCTTATTCCCAAAATCATTTCCCAGGCTGGGGGCAATAGCTCACACTTGTAATCCCAGCATTTTGGGAGGCTGAGGTGGGAGGATCACTTGAGGCCAGACGTTTGATAACAACTTGGGCAATATAGCAAGACCCCTTCTCTACAAAAAATTAACCTGATGTGGTGGCATGTGCCTGTAGTCTCAGCTACTCAGTAAGCTGAGCCGGGGGATTGCTTGAGCCCAGGAGTTTGAGGTTGCAATGAGCTATGAGGATGCCACTACACTCCAGCCTGGGTGACAAAGTAAGACCTTGTCTCAAAAAAAAAAAATCTTTTTTTTCAGATTGATCCCTTGAAGCATTTCCCCTGTTTTTTCCTGGTCATTTTATCATTTTGGGTTTTTACATTTAGGTCTTTGATCCTTTTGAGTTGATTCTTGTGTACAGTGAGAAGTCGAGTCTAGTTTCATTTTTCTGCATATGGATATCCAGTTTTCCCAGCATCACTGATTGAAGAGACTATCCTTTCCCCACTGAATATTCTTGGCACCTTTGTCAAAAATCAGTTGGCTGTAAATACATAGACTTATTTCTGGTTTCTCTATTTTGTTCCATTGGTCTACATAGTTGCTTTAATGCCAACACAATGCTGTTTTAGTTGCTGTAGCTTCATAGCATATATTGAAGCCAGGTAGTGTGATGTTTACAGCTTTGTTCTTTTTTGTTCAGGATTGCCTTGGCTATTTAGGGTCTGGTTCCATACAAATTTCTGGTTCCATACAAATTTTAGGATTGTTTTTTCTATGTGAAGAATGTCATTGGTATTTTGATAGGGATTGTATTGAATCTGTAGATTGCTTTTGGTAGTGTGGTCATTTTCACAATATTAATTTGTCCAATCTGTGAACATGGAATGTCTTTCCATTTTTGTGTCCTCTTCCATTTTTTTCATCAGTGTTTTATAGTTTTCCTTGTAGAGATCTTTCAACTTCTAGGTTAAATTTATTCCTAGTGGGTTTGTTTGTTTAGTAGCTATTCCAAGTGGGATTAATTTCCTGATTTCTCTTTTTGCTAGTTCATTGTTGGTGTAAAAAATGCTAGCGATTTTCATATGTTGATTTTGTATCCTGCAACTGTACTAAATTCATTTATTAGTTCCAAGAGCATTTTTGTGGACCTTTTAGGGTTTTTTCTATATAAGATTATGTCATCTGCAAACAGGGACAACTTGATTCTTCCTTTCCAGTGTGGATACTTTTCTTTCTTTCTCTTGACTACTTGCTCTTTCAAGGACTTCCAATACTATGTTGGGTAAGAGTAGTGAGAGTAGGCTTCTTTGTCTTGCTAAGGTTCTTAGAGGAAAACTCTGGTAAGCTTTTCCCTATTCAGTATAATGTTAGCTATGGGTTTGTTAATATGTGCCCTTTATTGTGTTGACATATGCTCCTTCTATAACTAGTTTGTTGGGAGTTTTCACCATGGAGGGATATTGAATTTTATCAAATCCTTCTTCTGTGTCTATTGATGATCTTATGGATTTTGTTCTTCATTCTATTAATATGATGGATAGGGTTTATTGATTTGCATATGTTGGATCATCCTTGCCTCTCTGGGATAAATCCCACTTGATCATGCTGATCTTTTTAATATTCTGCTGGACTTAGTTTGGTAGTACTTTGTTGAGGATTTTTGCATCTGTATTTGTCAGGGATACTGGCCTGTAGTTTCTGTGTCCTTCTCTGGTTTTGGTATCAGGGTGAAGTTGGCCTCATAGAATGAATTTGAAAGAATTCCCTTCTCTTCAATATTCTGGAAGATTTTAAGAATTGGTATTAGTTCTTTAAATGTTTGGTAGAATTCAGCAGGGAAGCCACCAGGTATTGGGCTTTTCTTTGATGGGGGACTTTTTAATACTAATTTAATCCCATTACTCATAATTGGTCTGTTCAGGTTTCCTATTTCTTCTTGGTTCATTCTTGGTAAGTTGTAGATGTCTAGAATGTATCCATTTCTGCTAGGTTTTCACATTTGTTGGCACATAGTTTTTTATAATAGTCTTTAATGATTTTTTTTTTGTATTTCTATGGAATCAGTGGTAATGTCTCCTTTATCATTTCTAATTTTATTTGGATATTTATATTTTTTTCTTGGTTAGCCTAGCTAATGATTTGTCAATTTTGTTCATCTTTTCAAACAACCAACTTTTGTTTCTTTGATATTTTGTACCTTTTTTGTCTCAATTTTATTTATTTCAGCTCTGACCTTTCCTTCTACTAATTTTGGGTTTGGTGAGTTCTTGCTTTTCTCGTTCCTTGAGATGCGTTGTTAGGTTGTTTATTTGAAATCTACTTTCAATGTAGGCATTTATTGCTATAAACATCCGTCTTGATACTGTTATTGCTGAATCCCATAGGTGTTGGTATGTTGTGTTTATATTTTCATTTGTTTCCAGAAATTTCCTTTTTAACTTCTTCATTGACTCTTTGGTTGTTCAAGAACATGTTGTTTAATTTAATTTTCATGTATTTGCACAGTTTTGAAAGTTTCTCCTGTTATTGATTTATAGTTGTCTTCAAATGTGGTCAGAAAAGATATTTGATATGAGTTAAATTCTTTTAAATTTTGTTGAGACTTGTTTTGTGGCCTAATACGTGGTCTACCTTTCAGAATATGTCCCATGTGCTGATGAGAAGAATATGTTCTGCAGCTGTTGCATGAAATATTCTATAAATATCTGTTAGGTAAAATTTGTCTAAAGTGTACCTTAAATCCAATGTTACTTTGTTGACTTTCTGTCTTGACAATCTGTCCAATGCTGAGAGTAGAGTGTTAAGGTCCCCAATTATTATTGTGTTGGAGTCTATCTCTCTCTTTTGATCAAATAATATCTGCTTTATATATCTGGGTGCTCCAGTATCGAGTGCATATATATTTGCAATTGTTATATACACTGCTACATTGATCCCTCTGTCATTATATAATGACCTTTTCTGTTTCTTTTTTATAGTTTTTGACTTAAAGCCTGTTTTATCTGACACAACTATAGCTACTCCTGTTCACTTTTGGTTTCAATTGCATAGAATATCTTTTCTATCCCTGCACTTTCAGTCTGTATATGTCTTTACAGGTGTTTGAGTTTCTTATAGGCAGCAGATATAGTTGGGTCTTGTTTTGTTTTTTTTGTTTGTTTTTTTTGTTTTTTTAATCTATTCAGCCAGTCTATATCTTTTAAGTGGGGAATTTAATCCACTTTTATATTCAAGGTTATTATTGAAAAGTGAGGACTTAGTCCTGTCATTTTGTTGTTTTCTTGTTGTTTTGTATATCCTTTGGATTTTTTCTTCCTCTTTTATTGTTTCTCATTGGGATTTGATCATTTTCTGTAATGATAAGGTGTGATTCTTTTCTCTTTCTTCTTTGTATATGTGCTTTACTGGTAAGGTGTTTTGTTTTTTTGGTTTTTTAAATTAGTTGCCTAGCCAAATTTCTATTTTTTTTAGTAGAGACAGGGTCTCACTCTTGCTCAGGCTGGTCTCAAACTTCTGAGCTCAAGCAATCCTCCCGCCTTGGCGTCCCAGAGTGCTAAGATTACAGGCAAGAGCCACCGTGCCTGGCCACCAGTGAGGTTTATATTTTGCATGTCTTCATAATATTAATTGTTACCTTTCACTTCCAGATGCAGGATGGCCTGAAGCATTTCTTGTAAGGTGGCTTTCATGGTGATGAATTCCCTGTTTTTGCTTGTCTGAGAAAAACTTTATTTCTCCCTCATTTCTGTAGGATAGCTTTGCTGGGTGTGGTATTCTTGGCTAGCAATATTTTTCTTCAGCACTTGAATATACTATCCCGTTCTCTCCTGACCTGTAAGGTTTCTGCTGACAAATCTGCTGTTACTCTGTTGGGAATTTCCTTGTATGTGATTTGATGCACTATATGTTATTTGTTGCATTTCTCTTTTTATTTTTACTATTCTCTCTTTGTCTTTGACTTTTGAAATTTTGACTGTAATGTGCATTAGGAAGGAACTTTTTGGTTGAATCCATTTGGAGACCTTTGATCTTCCTGGATCTGGATGCCATATCTCTCCCCAAAACTACTCAGGAAGTTTTCAGTTATCATTTCATTAAATAGGTTTTCTATGCCTTTCTCCATCTCTTTTTTTTTTTTAAATTTCCATAATATGAATATTTGTTCACTTAATAGTGATTAATTTTTCTTATAGGATTTCTTTACTCTTTTTCATTCTTATTCCTTTTTTTTCCTCTCACTAGATAATTTCAAATGACCTATCTTGAAGTTCAGAGATTCATTTTCTGCTTGATAAGTCTGCTATTGAAGTTCTCTTTGTATTTCATTTATTTAATTCTTCAGCTGCAGGATTTCTGTTTGAGTCTTTTTTGTGATATCTATTTCATTGTTGAATTTCTCATTCCTGATTATGTTGAACTGCCCATCTGTATTTTCTTGTGTCTTATTGAGTTTCTTTATGATTATTATTTTGAATTCCTTTTTCTGTAACTGATTGAGTTCCTTTTCATTGTGGTCTATTATTAGACAGTTATATTCCTTTGGTGGTATCATATTTCCTTGTTCTTTCATGTTTCTTGTGTCCCTGTATTGATGTCTGTGCATCTGGTGGAACAATCACCTCTTCCAAACTTTCTAGAGTGAGTCTCATAAAAAAGATTTCACCTGCATTTGGATCTTAATATGTTTTTTGAAAGGGTGTGATGACTCTGTTTCCAGATAGGTGCAGTGATATAGTCTCCATGCAGCTTCTTCAGCTGCATTCAATGTCAGCGATAACTGTGGGTACCTCAGTAGCCTAGGCTGTAGAAGTTTGTTGTAGGTTGTTTATGTCCTTGGTGACAAGGGCTTTTGGGGTCCTCCTATTCTCATTTTCCCCACAATGGGGAGACTTAGCCAAGGAGATTTTTCTTGGTGTCAGGTCTGATGTGGCCTACAAGCAGCAGCAGCAGTGCTGGGTTCCAGGTACAGGTGTTCAGAGAGGCTGTAAGGCCAGGGTCCTAGGGTCAGGATCTCATGCACCTATTATAGCATCAGGGTCTTGAGGTGCAAGTTTTCTCTCTGTAACAGCATTGGATGTAGTTTGCCCACAGAATGAGGATCTGTGACTCTGAGGTACCCCCTAGCAGCTTGGGCCCAGAGGGCAATGTTGTAGGTGTGATTCTACCCTTGTGAGGTGGAGCACAGCACTGGCCTGACTCTAGGGAAGAAGGGGTGCTTTGGAGTTTGAGGCTTGGGAAGTAGGGCATGGTCACAACTCAGGAACCTGAGCTAATAGGCTCAGTGGCACTTCAGGTCACTGGGGATGAGACACCATGTAGTGGTAACTCTAGACCCTGGGATGGTGGCATTCAGCAGAGTCCCAGACTCTGTGAGGCCAGGTGCAGCAGCAGCAGTTCCCCAGAATGGCTAAGCACAGCATTGTTTGGGCCCCAGGGAACAGGCAGAAGCACAGCAATGACCCCACTTTCCAGGGAGAGAAGTATCTCAGCAGCTCAGATTCTAGGGTGCTAGCCCAGCTCCAGGGAAGCAAGGTACTAGAGTTGTTTGGCTTGTAGGATGGAGTGTCTCAGCTCAGCCATTGCTCTGTGTCCCTGGGGCCCAGGGTACTACATCAGCTCAGCCCTAGGCTGCAATAGCTGCTCAGCTCAGCCAAGGCACTTATTCCCCAGGGGCAGTATGCTGCTTCAGCTCAGGCCCATCAGGCATGACTGTTCTGGGCCACCTAGGCACCATTTGCCTGGGATGCAGGGCTCTGCCAAGGAAATGTTTCCTCAGGAGGCAGTGCACAGTTTCATCTCAGGCCACTAGGGGCAAGGCGCAGCCATGGCTGAGAGAGGTAGATGGAATGATTCTGCGAAAGCCGTTTTCTCAGGAAAGCGTGCACAGCTTCAGCTCCAGCCTGAGGGAGCAAGGAGAAGGGTAGGTGGAGCGACTCCACTGCTGCTTGTCCCCCCAGGGAAGGGCATAATAGTTACTCCCAGCTCAACTTGGGGATATCAGCTACTGGGCACTAGTTTGGGGCAGTTTAGCGTCAGGGATGACAGGATACCATGGCTACTCACTCCCAGGAAAAGACACACTCCAACAGTAGTTTTAGTTCCAAGATGGCATAGCATATAAGGCACAGGGGTGAGGCACAGTGTCAGCCCTTCTCTTGGGGGAGTATAGCTGTGTGGACTCCCAGCAGTTCTCTCAGCGGGTCTTAGAGCCTCTGAGGACTACAAGGAACTCTAGTGATGAGGACTATAGGTGTCCAAGGTGTTGATGGGGGCTACTAGGATCCTCTTGCCTACATTTTCACCATAGGAAGAAGTTTCTCCTGGTTTTCAGCTTATCCCGGCTGGGAGATAGGGTGGTGAAGTGTCAGTGTTTCCTTCCATTCTCTATGTCCTGAGTTTCAAGGTTTCAGTTACTCCTTTGATGTACTCCAGTGCTCCCCTTGAGTTACTTTCATTAAAACGTCATTATTTATTTATTGTTTTGACTCTCTTTGTGGAAGACATGAGCACTATGGGCTTCTAGTCAGCCACCCTGAGATGTCACTCTCCAAGAAGAAACTTCTGTAGATAAGAAGTCTTTTCTTGCAGTTGACACTGAAGCTGAAACCTGAATGATAAGAAGGAGCCAGCCTTACATATACTTGGACAAAGCACTCTGCAAGCGGAGGGAAGAGCCAATGGTCTCAGGAGGCCACAAGCTTGTTATATTCAAGTAACAGAAAATCCAAATGGCTCAGAGCATCAAGCAGGAAAGAGAGTGGCATGAAAAAACAATCAGTGAGGTTGGCAGAGTCAGATCTTGTCAGGCTTTGTGGACCCCTGTTAGGCAATGAGGTAGAGTAGGTGGCTAACCTCCCCATTTATGCTGTGGTATCAACCTGCCCTTAGCTTCCACAGCTTTCATTAGCTTCTGTCCTTTCCAGAGCATGCAGTGACCTCAGAAGACTGGTCAGCATGGGCTCCAGCTCCATCCATAACATTCTAAGTCCATGAATCCCCTCTGCTCAAACACTTTCATTGAGTCTGTCTACCTTACAATACCCTTTAGTTACTTGCAGTAATTTTTTGCTTCAGAGACCTGTTGTCCTTCCTACAATTGGGTTATATACTTCTAACATCATTGTCTACAGTTTCTAGCACAGGAATTAGAGCATAGTGAGTATTCAATATATTTTTTTGATTAACCGGATTTCTATTTATATAATTTTTATAAGTTAATCAGCATGGTAACTTCTAGCACATCAAAAACACCATGAATAAGCAAAACAAGCTTCATAGAACTGTGTCATAGCATAAAAGAAGGCAGTTTGAATATAAGGAAACAAAGGGTAAAGAAAGTATAGAAAGTTGGCCAGGTGCAGTGGCTCATGTCTGTAAACCTAGCACTTTGGGAGGCCAAGATGGGAGGATTGTTTGAGGTCAGGAGTCTGAGACCAGTCTAAGCAAGAGCAAGATCCCGTCTATATAAAAAATAGAAAAATTAGCCAGGCTGGCAGGCACCTGTATTCTCAGCTACTTGGAAGGTGAAGGCAGGAGGATTGCTCAAGCCCAGGAATTTGAGGTTGCAGTAAGCTATGATGCACTCTAGCCTGGGCAACAGAGACTCTGCCTTAAAAAAGAAAGAAAGAGGCCAGGCGCGGTGGCTCACACCTGTAATCCTAGCACTCTGGGAGGCCGAGGCAGGTGGATTGCTCAAGGTCAGGAGTTCGAAACCAGCCTAAGCAAGAGCGAGACCCATGTCTCTACTAAAAATAGAAAGAAATTAATTGGCCAACTAAAAACATATAGAAAAAATTAGCCGGGCGTGGGCTGAGGCAGGAGGATTGCTTGAGCCCAGGAGTTTGAGGTTGCTGTGAGCTAGGCTGACACCACAGCACTCTAGCCCAGGCAACAGAGTGAGACTCTATCTCAGAAAAAAAAAAAAAAAAGAAAGAGAGAGAGAGAGAAAGAGAGAGAGAGGAAGGGAGGGAGAGAAAAAGGAAGGAAGGATAGAAAGTAAACTGAATTGTGGAATTTTAAAGTCTCTATATTTAAGGAATTATATCATTTTAAATTACTGCAGAATATGTACTCTAGTCCTGTTAGGAAAAAAACAAGTTCTTGATCAAAGACTGATGAACAGAGTTAGAAAGAAAAGAAATAATCTGTAGACAGAATAAAAGGTCATCAAAACTGAGAAGTGGTTTTAATGTTTTATTGAATTTTATTGAACAGGAATTTATATAACACCATAGACCAAGAATTAGTTAAAGCATTTTTTTATAAATATTAGTTCGGTTACTCCTTAAAACCTTTTAAGGAAGATATCTTTAGTTGTAAGGAACTGCCATTTTTTAAAGTCAAAAACAGTCAAATATTGGGAATTTCAGATAATTCATCCCAGCCCCATTTTACAGATGATGGAATTTAGGCATAAGGAGGTTAAGCAATTTGAATGAATAAAAAGCAAAGCTGAGATATCAAACCAGGCAGTCTGGTTCCAGAGTCTGTGCTCGTAATCATGTCACTGAAAAAGAAAAGAATTTACCTACCTCTGAGGAATGATTGCTAATTCCAATGTAAGTAGGACAAAAACAAGCTGGGAAAGAATTATTAAATAGGTCATTGTCTTTGCCCCTTACTTGGCCTCCATTGTTCAAATCCCCTGACAGTACAGGAACACAGCTTTTGAAAGAAAAATTGAGTAATTACAAAGCTTAATTCACAGTTATCATATGCACTAGCTGAAATGCTTAAGAAGCCATAATCCAGTGATACAATTTCAGACTAACGTTGTGATAGAATATAAAATATTTTTTTAATTTCAAAATAACTTTACCTCTTTACTTTTGTTTATTGAAAGGCAATATATATTAAAGGGTAACTTATAGAGAATGATATCTCTTTAAAATCTCCTTTTATCTTTTATCTTTCATCTCTCATCTCTTTCTTTTCTTTAACTTATAGAGAATGATATCTCTTTAAAATCTCCTTTTTATCTTTCATCCGTTTTCTTCACACGTGTGTTTCCACACATGTGGAAACCTAGAGTCTGAAAAAAAAACTCTCCTTAATAATTACAAATTTTATTATGTTTCCAAAGAACTTTTATTCAGATTCTGCATCACAAAACCCCAAAATTCAATCTGACAAGGGAGGATCATCCTCAAAATGCAAAGTAGGATATAATAAGCCAGTCCAGAATTCTCTTTCCTCCTTGGTATGGTCAAAAAATACATTAAGAAAATCCTGCACATTGGTAATTAAACTAGTAAGCAAAACATCTTTGGTGCTCTGTTTCATTGGATTTGTGTCTGCAGCATAGGCCAGGAATTTTATAGATGCTTTTCTTTCTTGATATCAAAATCACTTAAAAAAGCTTCCAGACACTCAACATCTGGCTGAATATTCTCCTCATCGCCACCTTCATCTCTTTATTCCTGAAAGTATAGATGGCAGGGTTCAGAAATGGAGTAATTATTACATCAAAAATGGCAAGGAATTTATCCACAGGCACTGTGAGAAATGGCCATGAATACACAAAGATGCATGGACCAAAATATAAGACCACCACTGTCATGTGTGCTGACAGTGTAGAGAGGGCTTTGGACAAGCCACCTGAAGAATGTTGCCAAACGGTGACCAAGATGAAGATATAGGAGATAATCAAAATGAAAAAAGTTCCCAGAGAGATGAAACCACTGTTGGCAGTGACTACGAGCTCCAATCTGTAGATGACCGTACAGGCAAGCCTAATAAATCGAGGAAGATCACAGTAAAAGCTATCCACTTCATTGGGGCCACAGAATGGTAGGTTTACAACAAATACAAGTTGAATCAATGAGTGGATGATTCCAATGGTCCAGGAAGCCACCAAGAGGAAAGTGCAAGTTCTGAAGTTCATGATGATCAGGTAGTGGAGAGGCCTACATATAGCAACATATCGGTCAAGGGCCATGACAATGAGCAAAACCATCTCAGTTCCTCCAATAACATGAATGAAGAACATCTGAGTAATGCAGCCTTGGAAAGAGATTACTTTTCTCTCCTTGAAAATATCATAAATCATCTTGGGAACTGTAATGGAGGAAATCCACATGTCAATAAAGGAGAGATTGGCCAGCAAGAAATACATGGGGGAGTGCAAATGGGAGTCCGAGATCACTGTGAGCACAATGAGGAGGTTTCCTAAAATACCTACTACATAGAACATGGAGAAAACTAGAAAGAGGACAAGTTGCATCTCCAAAGAGCTGGTAAGTCCCACCAACACAATCTCATGCACCACCGAATAATTTCGTCCCCCCATGGTCTCAGTCACTTTGGGCTCCAAATTTGCCTAAAAGAACAGGAGAAATAAGAAAATAGAATTACTGGATGTATTCAGGGTTCCATTAGAAAGACAGAATCACTAGGAAATAATATATAAGGAAATGTTACAGGAGGTTGACTTTATGTAATCATAGAAGCTGATTCAGCAATCTATATGTCAATTGCTTTTGCTTCTGATGCTGTGGTTGAAGACCAAAAGACAAGCAGTCAGGGAGGGAAGAAGGATAGAAAGTTGGGGGAAGCAAGAATAAATGGGAGCTCACAGACAAGAGCTGGAGTCCACAAGGACAGACTGAAACTGGTATCAGTTCTCATTGCATCTGACCTTGATGGCATAGGTGTACTGCAGAAGATCCTCTGTCACAGGGATAAACACACATACCTGGCCTATGAGTCAATGAACCTAATGGAGGATCCCAAGAAAGGTGTTTCTTTTGCAGTCCCAGCCACTGCTTCACATCAGTGAGATAAGCTCACAGATAAACAACGTGTGTGACCTGCGAAGATAGCTGCAGTTTCACTTCTTCCCTCACAACCTTGCAAAAGAATCTCTCTTGTAGCTCACCCGAGTTGGAAACATACAGAAAAGAGACTTCTGAGGAACACAGCTCAGCCTAGCCAAGTTGACACAGTGAAAACCACCACAATGGCTATTTAAAATTAATTTCCAAGTAAGAAATAAAATGAACAAATTTTAAATTTTAACTATCACCTATTTTCACACAGTCAAACCATGACCACAGTGGCACTTAAATAGAGTTGGGAAAGGCTCCAAGTCCACTGGTCCTAATCTCACCCTATCTTTCACCAATTTCCCTTTTTATTACTTAATCTGTTTAAAATTTCACTGGAGAGAATCCAGCCAGGGTGGAGGACTAGAAGGAGCATACACATGCTACTCTCAAGGAGAGGATTGAAAGTTCCAAGTGGCCAGGCGTGGTGGCTCACACCTGTAATCCTAGCACTCTGGGAGGCCGAGGCAGGCGGATTGCTCAAGGTCAGGAGTTTGAAACCAGCCTGAGCAAGAGCGAGACCCCATCTCTACTAAAAATAGAAAGAAATTAATTGGACAACTAAAAATATATATGGAAAAAATTAGCCGGGCATGGTGGAGCATGCCTGTAGTCCCAGCTACTTGGGAGGCTGAAGCAGAAGGATTGCTTGAGCCCAGGAGTTTGAGGTTGCTGTGAGCTAGGCTGACACTATGGCACTCTAGCCTGGGCAACAGAGTGAGACTCTGTATAAAAAAGAAAAAAAAAAAAAAAGAAAGTTGCAAATCGATGCTAACCTATGGATGGACCTTCTTGGAGAGGGCATTGTAAATCATCACAGAAGTGACAGGATATACTCAAAGTGAAGGAGAGGGATATAGGGTGATCTACTAGACAAGATCAAAAGGTACCTGGGGGATGTGTCCACACATGGAGAAAGTTCAGAGGAGAGCTCTAGGCTCCCCATGCAGACAATGCAACCCAAGCTGTGAGTAGCTCCCACCACCACTGTAGGCCTCTGTTCTGATCAGCGAACTGCTTAGAAACTGTGCAGTAACATTGCACCAGAGAGTAGGCATAGCAGGGACTTTTTGGTTTCTGTTCCTGGATTGCTGTAACTGATGCCCTGCATTCTGAGATCTCAGGTCCAGAGCATCTAGTCTACACAGCAATCAGCTTCACTACAACTGTCTCCACATCACCCCTGCCAGGCCAGGGAGGGAGCAGGGAGAGCAGATGCTCTCGCACGCTCCAGGATGGGGAGCTAAGTGCCCCCCACTGGGGTATTCAAACGGAATAGGTGCCACTACCACCTGAGAACTCCATGGCAACAGCCTCAGTGGGACCTGCATGGAGAGAGAGCCCTAGCCACCTGGAGGCCTGTCCCCACAGTCCTGCATGCCTCCTGGCACCATGCCTGTGGTCCAGTGCTCCACAACAGACCTGTTAGCCATGAGCTGCTCCTGCTGCATGCCACCATTGCACCTGTACCTGGGTGGAGCAAATGTCTGCAGCCTTGTTACCCATAGCCACTGCCTAGGTAGCCTTGCCAAGCAGCCACTGCCACCACCATGGGGAAACCAGGGCAGAGCAATCTCTAGCAACACCCATCTCCATGGAGAGAGACTCACCAGCACCCCGCTACCCCCTAAGCTTTGAACAGTGGCCCAGGGACCAATGCACCACTCCACATGAAAATTAAACAACTTGCTGCTGAGGATGAAAATTAAGATGGAAGTACAAAGATTCTTTGAACTGAACACCAAAGGGGACACAAGTGTTTAAAAGTCTATGGGATACAGTAAAAGCAGTGCTAAAGGGAAAATTCATAACCTTAAATGGTTCATTTAAGATGTGTGTCATAACCTTACATCAAAAACACAGAAAGTTCACAAATTAACAACCTAACTTTACACCTCAAGGGACTAGAAAAAGAAAAACAAACCAAACCCAGAGCCAGCAGAGGGAAAGAAATAACAGTGCTCAGAGCAGAACTAAACAAAATGGAAACCAAAAAACAATACAGGCCGGGCGCGGTGGCTCACGCCTGTAATCCTAGCACTCTGGGAGGCCGAGGCGGGCAGATTGCTCAAGGTCAGGAGTTCGAGACCAACCTGAGCAAGAGCGAGACCTCGTCTCTACTAATAATAGAAAGAAATTAATTGGCAAACTAAATATATATAGAAAAAATTAGC
>CAUYRT010078129.1:0-28772 GCA_963574885.1 Lepilemur ruficaudatus
GAGGGAGCCAGTGACATGAGGGAGGGTAACGGAAGAACGGAGCCCTCAGAGGACTCTGCCCTCGGCAGCTTGCAGAGAAGGGGCAGGGAGAGGGAGGGCAGAAGCCTCGCCCTCCTGCAGCCTCTGTCCCTGAGCCCCTTCCCAGCGTCCCCGGACTCTGGGGCCCCTTTTCCCCATCCCTGCCTGTCCTCTGCAGTTGTCTAATTCGCCCTGCCGCCTCCCACCCATCCTCCTTGGAGGTTGCTCTCCTGCTCAAAATTCTTCAATGGCTCCCCATTTCACACCTGTTTTGTAGTTGGAAAATCTCTTCTTCAAGTGAAACATTATCCAAAAGCCCAAACAGATAAAAAGTGGCTCAGAGATAGCTCCTTCCTTCAACCCCTCAAGCTACCTCCTTGGAGCTTCTAGGAGGCAGCATGAAAATCATTTATCTGCAGAATCAAACAGGTTTCAGCCTTCTTCAGGGCTCGGCCCTTGCTTTCTAGCCGGCAGACGGGCTTCGTCTGCCACCGTTCTGCCCCGGGTAACCTACACTGCAGCCATAATAACTAGTGACTTTTATTGACGGTTAACCATGTGCCATCCTGTCCTAAGTGCTTGTAAGTATTAAGCCATATCAACTTCACGAAAGCCTTATGAGAAGGCACTATTATTATCACCCCCACTTTTTACCTGGAGACACTAAAGTGCAGAGAGGTTATGCAACTGGCCCAAGGACACACAGCTACCAAATGGCACAGCCAGGATGTGAACTGAGGCTTGAGAGCCCATGTGTTTAGCCACCACACCTACGACTCCTCCTCCCCAAACTGCCCAGATCTTCCCACCTCCGGGCCTTTGTCCTCTTCCTTCCACCCACTGAAGTAACCTCTCGGTACCTCTGACTATCCTGGACAGCTCTCGTCTTTCCAGGCCAGCTGTCCTGTCACCTCCCCTTGGTCGCCTCCCCTGACTCCCTTGGTCTGACTTGGGGGTGTGCTCCCACTGCCCCTGGGTGCCGAAGGCTGAGGGACAGATGCTACAGTTCCCTAAAGCAAAGGCAGGGCATATCTGAGACAGAACGGCAGGGCGTGGTGTCCTGCTGCAGGAGACACTCGGCCTGCCCTGCGTCGCCCCGGCTGGCTCAGCTCTCTGCCTGGAGAGGGGAGCTGCGGGTGGGTGTTGCCTCCTGGGGTGAGGAGAGGGACACCTGCTGTGAGCACCCGGCCGGGCGACGTGAGTTGGCTCTCTGCTCCTCCTCAGGCCTGGGCTCCCAGGGCTCTGACATGAATGCCGGGGGCGGCCGAGGTGGAAGGGCGGGATGCGTCTGCTGTGACACTCGGGGCTCCCCGCTGGGTGCTGGGGCAGGTTCCATTTGTTCTGTGTTCCATGCTGCTTTTTCTCTCACGTGCTCCTCCGCCCCAAGGGACGTGCAGTGATATGAGTAAATGAGGCTCCTTAAATGAACTCAGCATAGTCCTGTCTCAGCCTGCGGTGTGGACACCGAGCTCGGACCGGCCCATGGAGGAGAGGGGGCCCCTGCAGCTGGTGGGGAGTGCGGTGTGGGCAGGGAGTGGCGGAGACCCTCTGGGCTGGGTTGGCTTAGGGACCCACTGCGACTAAAGCACATCAGCAGGAGGCAAATGCTTCTGTATCTGAGCGTCTTTACGGACGTGGAGGGTTTTATTTAGCAAAGTTTTTCTCAGCCTCTCCCTTGAAAAGAGGTTTAGTGGTTCGCACGCACCATTACTTTTGGGCAGATATCCGTGAGTCAGAATCACACTGGGAGGTGCAGATCTCTTCCTAATGACTTTTAAAAAGGTGGGCGGAGGAGAGGGGCACGAGAGGGCGGAAAGGAGCTGGAGGAGAGCAGAGTCTGGAGAAGTTCTCGAGGAGATGGAGGCAATGCCTGGTCAAGCCAGAAAGTCTGCACCATGGGGTGCTCGTCCCTGAGAGCCCGCGCCCAGGACCTCACCCCAGAGCTGGGCCTTCTGCTGTCATCTTCATTAATGACAGGGGCAGGGGTGGGGGTGGTAAATGGCACATTAATGAAGTTAGTGGTGAGAATCTGTCTTCGTTTCTTGCTGCAAGTTGTCCTGCTGTGTGGCTGTCAAACAGCTGTCGGCTCCCCCCGGGGAGAGGGCAGGCTTCGCAGCCCGCTGCCCCTCATGGGTCTGTGGTGGCAGGGGCTGTCCGCAGGAGGGAGGATGCCTGGGTCCCAGTGGGCTGGTCTCCTGGGGCAGCTGAGGAGCGTTTCTTGCAAACAGGTGCCAGGGGAGGGGGTGCCAAACAGGCAGGGCTTTAGTCTCTGCCGAAGGTACACGCTTGAACTGACAATGACACTGGCTTTAGTTTCATCATCTCTTTGGGGACAGGTACCCTAATGGCTGAGGTCTCAACCCACCTCCTGCTGCTCGCACTTGGTCTAGCCATGGCAGGCTGCTGTGTGAAGGGGCTCTTTCCAGCCCTCCCCGGAGTTGACCACCCTGCTCCTGAGAGGTCCACTTCCTTTGCGTTCTCTTCCTGCTTCTCCAGCTGCCCCTTCCCATCTTCCTCTGCTGGTCCCTCCTCGTGTCCCTGTCTCTAACCAGCAGAGTTCGTCAGGACTCAGGTCTCCTCTCCTTGTTCAAAACACCCGTCCACGCTCACGACTCCGGGATGTACGGCCCCTCCACACACCTCCCGTTTAGGTGCCAGACTCATATATCCACCATGTGGCCATCTCGGAAATCCAAAACTTCTCAGGGGCTCAAAGGTGACTTTTTCATCTTCAATTTTCAGTCTCCTCTCAGTTTTCCCCAACTTGGTAAGGGGCCCTTCCATCCACCCAGCCGCTCAAGCCAGAAATGCGACGTCATCGTGGACACCTGCACCCTCTCTCCTTGGCATTTAGTGCACCACCCAACCCTGCTAATTCTTTCTCCAGATTCCATCTTGAGTCCACCCACTTCTCTCCATCTCCAGCGCCACACGGAGGTCGAATCCTGTCTACCTGCTCGCATGCAGCAGCCCTGCTTTGCTCTCCTGCCCCACGCGGCAGCCAGAGTGTCCTTCCTGAAATGTAAGATGCATCGCCTCACGCCTGTGCCTAATACCCTCCAATGGCTTCCCCTTGCACTAGGAACAAAACCCCAAACCTTACCAAGACCTGCAGGGCCCTCCATGAGTGGCGCTGACTCTTCGGCGCCCGCCATGCCAAGCTCTCCTCACTACCCTTCAGCCTCACAGGCTTTCTTAAATGTCACAGATTCCTCTGCCCCCATGACTTTGCACATTCTGTCCCTTTGATTGATCATTCTTTCCCCAACTCTTCACATGGCAGATGCCCACTCATTCTTCCAACACCCCCACCCAACTGTGGGCTCCCAAAGGGGACTGGGCCTGTTTCACCAGGGCCGGGGCGAGGCAAAGCTGTGCCAGGTCCGAAGGGAAGGAGGCACTCCCTCTCCGGGCCATGCACGCCCCCAAGAGCCCCGAGGTTCCTCACTTGCCTCCTCCTATTCCCTAACCTATATTTAACTCACCATTTTATTCCTAGCACTGAGCACAATGCCTGGTATGTAACACAGGCTGACAAAGTCCTTGTTGAATTAATGAGCAACTCAGCTTTGTGGGGCTTGCCTGGTTAAGAAGGTGGTCCAAAGAATTGGTGGCAGGAGTGGGCTCTTGCTTAACCTTGGCCTCTGGTCTCCCGGGGAATGTTGCCGTGGGTAACGAGATGGTTTTGGGGTGGAGCTTCAAAAATGTTCCTCAGGGCTGGTCTGAAGATCTCCAGCACTAGAATCACTTTGGGAGGTGGGGACTTGATTCCTGAGCTGCACCTAAGATCTACTGAATCAGAATCTCTGCAGGTGGGGCCCAGATGTTTGCTAGTGACAGGCTCCTCAGGTGAGGCTTACACATCCTCAATCTGTAACACAAGGCAAGAGAGGAGATTCTGAGGCTGCCCTGGGTCAGACCCCATTAGAATCTCTGTCCTAGACTGGAACATGTCCTAGTGCAACAGAAGTCATTAAATGTCAGGGATGTCAAGCAAAGGTTAGGATCATGAAAGGGCCTCTTTGCTTTTGTTAGGCATAATCAAGGGTTCCAGGGATGGAAGCCACATGGGATCCTGGGCTGGTCCTGGCCCTGGTGGAATGGCTTGCTCTCTACCACCCTTTGTCCTTTTCCTGTGCACCACAAGGTACACTGGATGGCCAAATTTTAGCAAGAAGGTGCCTCACCCAAATTTAGAGGGTTTAAGAGAACTAGATGTCTTCAAAGATACCTGGCAGCATTCTGTAACTGTTCCTCACTGCATTAGCTCTCCAAGTGTGGTTTCTCAACCAACAGCATCAGCATCAGCATCACTTCAAACTCAACAGAAACACAAATTATTGGCCCCTACCCTCACCCGGGGACAGGGCCCAATAATCTGCATTTTAACCAGCTCTAGGGAAGTCTCAGGAACTGACAACCATTGTTTTTATCTAGCGAGAAGAACCAATGGAACACACACACTCTGGCCAGAATTGTGAAGTTTTTTCCACTTCTTTTGACCCACTGATTTTGGTGATCAAAGCCAAAGTCAAGAGAGGAGAAAGAGACTAACAGTTATGGAGCATCTGCTAGTTTGTGGGGACGGCGCTGGGCACTTACTATATATTGAATTCATTTCACTCATACTACATTCCTCAGAGGAACCAGTCATTATCGCCACGCTGTACTGAAATTCACAGGGGTCAAGTGGCTTGCCCGCGGTCTCGGGGCCTCGGCGCGCTGGCTCTGGAGGCATCGCTCCTCTCCTCCCTCCTCTCGCTGCCTCTGGGCTTGTCCACGCTCCACCCTCTCCATCCCTCCTTCTGCCCTGCTTACAAAGGATCAGGGTGCTGAGGACCATGTCAGTTTTGAAGGCAAAGTTCCTTGGTGTTCTGGAAGTGAGAAGCACAAGAGGGGAACCTCTGAGACTTAGAGTATTTACCTCCCTTCTGCCTGCCCCTGCCTGCCTCTTCCAGAAAGGAGACAATGGATGGTGTTGCCATGCATTGCGGATCGCGAGAAGATCCATCTCCTGCTCACTTAAACCAGCCGGTGCAGCGCTCTGGCCTCGGCCTGTCATTTCTCACGAAAGGCACCTGTTATGTTATTGTCTGGCTGAGAGCTAACCTGCTCCAGCAGACACTGGCTCATGGGGGGTGGGGGGAGAGGAGGAAGCTGGGCCGGCAGGGGGCAGAACCCCTGGGCCGGAGCTCTTGTCCCCAAGAGACAGGTCAGGAGAACCCTGACCCCTCCCTATACAGATCTTTCCACCTGAGGTCTCCAGGTGCAGCCTGTGGGGCTGGAAGGAGGAAACTCATAGCTAAAGAAATTTTGAGCAAGCGAAGTGTTCCCCTGTCTCCTGCAGAGTTGCAGTTATTTTTCTCACTTTTATTTTCTTGCTTTTTTTAGTCTTGAGGAGGGGTGAGGAGATGGTCTGTGGTCTCTACAAGCTTCTTGGAAGAGTTGAAAATGTCAGATCTCAAAATTCATTCCCTTGGTGTGGGATCTTTAAGAATCAGAGCAAGGCAACTCTAATCATGTGTAACAAGGCAGCACCAGGCCACGGGTGATCGGTCAACTCGTCCAGTCTCAGCTTCCAAGCAGGACCACACTAACCTTACCAAGCAATGCCTCTTTCCCGGTATTTGCCATCCTGGAGCTCAGAGAGTTCTCCCTGATGTCTGACCAGAGCCTCCTGGGCACTCAGCCCTTCCCTGCTTGTCCCCACCTACTGTTCCATCATAAAACTTAGACCTTATGCCTTCAAAGGCTCTATCAGATTTTACTCTATCTTCTCTTCTCCAAAATCAAGAAATTCAGTTTCCTTGGCCTTCCAAATTTTTTAGGCATTTAGTGGCCTTCATCTTCATCAACAAAGAACTCCTGATCGGGGGTCTGGTGGGAAGCTTGGGTCTTGACTCTTCCTCTGACCAGAGGGGGGGGATCATGAGTCTGTTGCAAGGGAGTTAGCACAAACAGCCCCATGGGGGATGCATGGGGTTTGGGGCAGAGCCTGGGGTTCTAATCCCTTCCCTACTGCTTTCCTGCTGTGTAACTGTAAGAGTCACTGACCTCTGACCCTCTCTGACAATGGGCAGTATTGTCACGCTTGTACTCCCTGTGGGCTAGGTTCTTTAAATCCCTGATTGGAGGCATATGAGGAAACCATAGGGAGGGTGCCGCCACCTGCTAGTAGAAACACCAAGACTCCTAGGTAGCAAGCATACAATCTGTTTGTAAACCTCTCATTCCCCTGCCACGCTGGGACACACTGGGTGTGCTGTCCCATCTGCTTGCCTGGAGGGCTGAGGGGCCAGGCATGCCCTGTGGATGTCGGAGTCAGCAAGAGGAGGAGAAAGGGGCAGCTGTCTTGGGGTTGGCCCTGGGTGGAGGGTGGGAATGAGAATATCTTCTAGCCTGGGTTTCAGAGGCCGCAACTCTTGGCACCAGGGCCCAATGGAAACTGTGCTGATTTGCAGACTGCCTCTTTCTCCCCTCTCAGGTCTGGGCCTCCCTACCCATCAGCACCTCCAACAAGGGGACTCGGGAGGGCATCGTGTGGGTCTTCTCAGGCTCCAGGCTCCAGTTCAGGGGTTCCCAGCAAGAGAATGAACTTAGGGGAAACATTAAACTGAGAGCCAGGGGCCTGGGTTCAAATCGTGGTTCTGTTGCTAACCAGCCGAGTGATGTAGGGCAAGTCACTGTGCCTTCCCGAGCTGCAGTTTCCCCAGCTGTAAATTGGAAGCGCTGTGCCAAATGACCTCACCTCCTCATCAGTAAAATGGTTAGCCATGAGGACAAACGAAGGTATGCACTTAAGACAACCTGCATGGTGTCTAGCACAGAGCAAACTTCATACACTTCATCTGATTTTCGGCCCTCCCTGCTCTGTCCTGCTGTGGAGCCACATCTGGGGGCTGAGTTGGCCTTGGCCATCTCCGAGCCGCACCCCAACAATGCGTCACAGCAAGCAGAAGCAGGGCGCGGAGCACAGGACAGGGGAGGAGGGAGCATAGGGCCGGGATGCCAAAGATGCCCGACGAGGTTCCGAGCTCTGTGTCGGAGGCTGTTCTGAACCAGGCCCCAGGCTCCCTTCCCCCTCTGCTCAGCCAGGAGCATGATGACAAAATGCCAAACTAGCTCCGTTATAAACTCCTTCAAAAATCACAGGCCGCATGTTCTGCCAGAGCCAGCTAATGTCTCCCATTGGTGAGCAGGTGACACTAATGGTTATTTCCTCCCTTCCAGGCACCAAGTGCAGAGCGGCAGAAGCAGAGAGTGAGGTTCAGGCTGAGAGGCAGCCCTGGGGCGGGGAGGAGGGGGACCCGTGGAGAAGCTGAGGCTCCGGCCTGCCCTGGTCCCAGAACCATGGCTAGCGGGTGCCTGAGCTCCATAGCAGAAGTTTTCAGATCCTTCCTTCCCTCCCTTAGAGAAACTGGCTCTTGTACCGAAGGAACCTGGAGAAGCTCCCTGCTCAGGAACAGCCTGCCCGGCGTCAAAGGGAGGCCACACCCACAGGCCATAGCCCTGGCCTCAGGCTGGGCGTCCCTGGGGTTCCTGCTGCTGCTGCTGCTGAGGAGGGGCCTGTGCCCCTGGCTGTCCCCACGGCTCAGGTTCCTTCCTTCTCCAGGGATCCTCAGCTTTCCCTGCCCTCCCCCACGGCAGCTGGCATTTCCTCTCTCACCTCTTCCATCGTCCTCCGTCCCCAACTGCCTCTGCCCTCACACCGGACAGAGCTACCTCCTGTCTGTGTCGGCTGAGGCACTGAACCCTTCCACAGTGGGACAGGGCCCCAAACAGGAGTGGATATAGCCCTTTCCCAGGCAGACTAGCCCCTTCCTGCCGGGCCCAGCAATGGGAAATGACAGATTCCTGGACCCAGGCCAGCTCCTGCAGACCTGTGATGCACCCCAAGGCTCTGCAAAGCACCCAGCAGCTCCGCTCCAGCCCGTAGTCCTCCAGAGGAGATGGGGATGGGAACCAAGTCTGCCTAATGCTTCTCTTTAAAGAATTCCCAACCGAGCCCCTTCTGCAGGTAGTAGCTGCAGAGAAAAGGCCTCTCTGTGATAATCAGTGTGAGAGGTCAAGGGTCCTCAGAGATTACAAAGATCCCTTCTCATTTTACAAATGAGAAAACTGAAGCTTCGAAGGGCTGTGTGGTCCAGTTGATTCTAGACGGAGTTTTCCAACTCCCAGACTAGGCTGGAATCCCTTTCTCTGACTTTCCAATTCCACCCCACATGTATCAATTGAGCACCTACGAGACACAAGGCCAGGGGTCAGGGCTGTAGGGGACATACAACCAAACGAGACTGATGGGTGGCAGTGGAAAGTGAGAACCCTGGATTCCAGGGACTGCCTACCTCTAACACAGCATGGATGAAGAGAAACAGGAACCCTAACGACACTGCTCACAGCCAGCATTCACTGAACACTTGCTGGGTACTGGGGAACTTGGCTGAGAGTTCTGCGTGGATTCTCTCCTTTAATCCTCGCAACAACTTTATGGAATAGGGACTGTTCTTACCCACGATTTACAGATGAGCACACAAGCACAGAGCTATTAAGTTAACCAGCCTGCTTAGCTAGACAGGAGGGAGATGAGGCTCGAACCCCCGCAGCCAGACCCCAGGGCCTACCCTCTTAACCACCAGGCCAAGCCAGCTTGGTTCTCTGAAAGGTTGTCCCTGAGAATCGTACTCACCACACTCATACCCTAATGCTGTGATGTCCCCTGGGGCTTCTGGAGTCCTGGCTGAGCAGGGTGTGACAGGGCGTTACACCTTCCCTCAATAACTTGATTTTCAAAATCTCTTTAAAAGAGTCTCATTTATTTGCTGCAACAAATTTATGTGCTAGGTTTTATGATTGCCTCCACTTTGCTGATGAAGAAGCAGAGGCTTGGAGGTGTTGATAAGGTCTCAGAATTCAAAGACCATGCTCCGAACTGGCCCATGATGTTGTCCATTATGTGATGCTTTTTCTCTGCACAGCTCTCAGTAGAAAATTCTCTCCTGTCCTGGAACCAGGAATAGCTTTGTTTTTCCTAAGACTCTGGTTGGTTATTACTTAATGCACACTGAATTTTGTGACTATATTTCCCTTTTTGTGTTAGCTGCTGGACTGATTTGAGCCAAACGTGTGGCCTGCCTGTCGGCAGCATTTGGACCGCCAGTGTCGCATGTTATGTGGTGGCCTCCCTGGACTCCATTTTATATTCTCTCACTTGTCCTTTTGCTACTTTCGTATGATGTTTTAAACTTATTTTTAATCTTGTTATGTATCTTGTGAGCTTGCTAAGTCCTTTCTGGAACAACACAAGGTGATGGACGAAATCAATAAAAGTTTTTATTACTCGCTGTGCAACCTCGGACAACTCACTTAGTCCATCATAGCTTAATTTTCTCTGCAGAATTAGGATGATTCCTCCTGCAAAGACCTGCTGAGGATTAAATAAGACAACGTGTGCAAAAAGGCTCTGTAAATTCAATAGCGCTATACAAAGGCAAGGTGGACTTGTTATTAATATTAGTAACAAGATGGAGTCCCTGCACCTGCATCATGAGTGGTCTGGACCCAGGGATTGGTGAAGTGGGCCTGGCTGGCTGGGACACACTCCTATGTGCCGGGAAGACACTCAGAGCTGTGTGCCCTAATGGAGCAGCGGCTGCTGCCCTGGTGAAGGGAAGAGGGCTGTGTCAGATCTCACACTGCCTGTGCCTGGAGGCAGGGCCTTAGTTGAAGCTGTCTCTGCTGCTCTGCCCACGGGGGAGCCAACTGTCCACAGACGGACAGGTGATGTCTCTAGGGTCCCCATGGCCCCCCGGGGAGGTCTGCAGTTCCCTGTGAGGTTGTGGGGCTCTCCAGAGTCTTCCAGGATGTCTCAACCTCATCACCTGCGGCCACTCCCACTCCTAACATCTCGGAGAACTCGGGGACTTGCTGATGATAGATGAGCAATGGGCTTGGTCCACGGGAGGGGGCTGGCCTGGGGCCTGCCAGATTCACGAGCCCGGCCTCACCGTGCCACCTCCGCCCTGCACACGTGACAATCTCCTTCCTCCTGTTCTCCATACCACATCCTTCCCTTCCTTCCAGCATTCTTCCAGGTGGGCAGCAGGGGCCTCTGCTGAGATTCTCCTTTCCTATCTCACGCAAGAGGAAACAGGAGTTCAGCCAGAGTTTCTCTGGTGAACATTCCCCAAATGGGGTTGGGGGAATATTTTTCCTTAGGGAACACTCACTCCCTAAAGAGAGCTGGGTAGCTGCCCAGTCTTGGATAGGATTTACTAAAAAAAAAACAAAAAAAGCCCTGTCAGCAGGACTTGGGATCACAGAGACATTCACTGCCTGCCTTTTCCCCCGGGCTCTTTTTCTCACCAAACCTACCAAAAAGGCCCAGAAGCGACAAGAAAGGTTGGTCCTCATGATTTCCCCCATGAAAGCCACCTTGGAGCCCTAACCCCTCACTTTCAAAATGCGCACTCAGGGCCTGCCCTCCCAGACAATCAGCCAGCTCCAGAGTCCCCCGAGCCACACTCCCCTTCCGCCCGGGCCCTCCGGGCACACTGGGCTTGGCCGTCCTGGGGACCCTCCTGCCCACTCACAGCCGCCTCTCAGCTGATTCATCTGGGGCGCTGGTCCTGGACAGGGGCCCTCACAGAGTCACTCTGATGGGGCCCACAGGAGTGACTCAGCTGGAGCTGACCATGTTGGGGAGGCATTTTCAAGCAGGTGCCTCAAGTCACAAAGCCGGCTCTGTCCCCAACTTCTCAAGGGAAACGCTTATCATGCTGTCATGACACACCACCAGAGCTGTTTGTCTCTCTGGAAGTTGGACTGTTCCTAGCACATCATCCAATGTGTCACTACGGAGATATGAGTCAACCACAGGCTTGCGGAGGAATGAACTCACTCAGCCCCGCGGGGAAGGAGCCCAAGGCAGCGTGGTTCTGGAGAGTAAGCTGGGGTGGGATGGGGACAGCCTCAGACTCTGCTCCTCACAAGGCGGTGACCTCCGTAGTTCAAACAAATACGAGCCTTTCTGGGGGCAGCCGAGAGGGGCTCTGAGAAGGCTGGCGGGGGGGTGGTGGCTGAGGCAGTAGCCCCCCCGTCTCTCTCTAAAGTACCCCCTTTTTTCTTTTTGGGTTTTCTTTTTGGTTCTAGCTACCCCTTCATGTCCTGTCCCCGTACTCTCTTTAAAGCTCCAAGCCAAGTATAAACCTGAACCCTACTCCTGGTTCCCACAGCATCTGTGAGCTAGCCTGACAGTGTACCAAAGGGCTTTTCTAAATGCTAAGGGTGAACAAGAGGAGATAACCGCAGACAATGCAAATGACAGTGCCCTCTGAGTCTTCAGCGACTGGCTCCAGCCCCAAAGGGCTGCGACACTTGCACAGGCCCCTGCCCGGCTTCCTCCCTGGCAGCTCCCTGCCCATTTCTGTGGAGTGGTGACCTCTCTTTCCTTGACATTGGTCTGTGGTCTCTTCACAGCCTGTGTCCTTCCTGGCTGGGGCCTCCCTCCGGGTCTTGTTTCAGCGGGAAGGACTGGCTTGTTCTCAGCCGACTGGCAGAACTGGGGGGCTGAGATGGACAGTGGCTTCCCGCTCTCTGTCTCAGGTGGCAACTCCACCAGCCCCCGAGGATGCCTGTGGCCACTCTTAGGTAACGGGAGAAAACAAACTGTGGCATTTAAAACCACAATTGCCTTCAACAATTGAAGGAGGGTGGAGCCTGGCAGAGGCAACGTAGCAATCGCAGGGTCCCCACTGCTCCTGGAGAAGGTGGCCAGTTATCCAACTAAAAACCTTCGGAATGTGGGAAGATTGGGCTGGAACTGAGCCGGCTGGAGCCGGAGAGAACGAAATTGCCCAAGGGCAACTTAAAGAGTGGCATCGTGTGTGTGTGTGTGTGTGTGTGTGTGTGTGTGTGTGTGTGTGTTTGGTTGCAAGGCCTGGAATTTGGGGGGCAGCTGGCGGGGAGCCAGTAGGATGGAGGAGGCAGGGAGGAGCGGGGCAGGTGCCCCCAGCCGTCTGCCGCATCCGGGCAGCGGGCTTCGGTGAAGTGCCGCTGCTCACTCTGTGCCGCTTGGGGTGTGGTGAGTGAGGCTTGTGTCCTGAGAGCGGGTCATGAAGAAAAAGCCATCAGAGGCCAAGAGGGGGAGAGCACTTCAGAAGAGGCAGAAAGCTGGTGCCAGAAAGGACCATGAGCACACACGCTTTCCCTGTCCCAGGAGGAGGCAGGAATCTTGGGAGCCCTGCTGACCGGCTCTTGACAGGCGGGATGGAGGAGGGCCGGGTGTGACTCCTGCCACTCCCAGGCCCTGGGACCATGCGCAGGCTGCCTGAGTTGCCGCATGTGGAAATGGGATAATGCCAGTCCCCACCTGCAGGGTTGAGGTGACACGCTTAGAGCCTGGCACGCAGGAGGCCGACAGGCCCCAGCAGACGCCCTGCTTGACCTGCAATCAGAATTCTGCACACAGGCAGTCCTCACCCCTTCCTGATCTCACTCCCACTCCCTCCCACCCCAGATACCCTCAGACGCAGGCTTTGTGAAGAAAATACAAAATAGCTCCTAGAGAAACCAGCCTCACATCAAGAATGTTGGTTAAGTCCAAGCTGTGTCAAGGCCAGACCATCAGCAGGGTAGAACTCTGACACGAGTCTTCTGAAGCAACCGCTGGTGTTTCTCAGGCTATCAAGATTGTGGGCAAGGTCAGCCTGTGCTGGCCAGAGAGGGGTGAACGTCTGAACATCTTCTCCAATCCCCTCCCATCCCAGGGGCTGTCTCCCTACCCTAATTCCCTCATCCCAAGGCCACGTGGACTCCATGGAAAGCCCTCCATCCCAGGTTTCAACTTCGTCCTAGAAAGAGCCTCAAGGTCTCGGAGACTTTGTCTAGAAGGGAAGATACTAAATATTCACAGAGAATGAGTAGTTGTCAATTCAGACATGAGAGGAAAATGTGGCTACAGAGGACAACTGATGAGGATGAATGAGGACCAGATGGCCATACAACTGGCAGGAGAGAAGGGTTGGGGGAGGGGAGGGTGGCTGCTGTAGACACTGTATTTGTCTATATTGTTGCTGACCCTGAAACACCATAAAAATGTGCTGGCAACCAGACAAGGTTGACCTACACTCTACGGCCTGCCTTCTCTCCGCCCTCCTCTCAGATATAAATATTGATGTACAATGGGGAGGTTTCGGGTGAGGGGTTAGTTGGCAGAGGGTTGAGGCACTTTGATAAATGGCCTCTTTCCACCTTGGTTTTCCTGCTGCTGTTGCCTGTTGGTTTGCCTATTTCCAGTCTCAGCGGAGTTCCTCGCAGGGAAGAGACCAACTTTTGGCAGAGGGGTTGCAGTTTTTGGTTGGGCCCTGTGATACTTCAAACCTTGGACTCCAAGTTCTCCTTTTCACCTTTGCCCTGCAGGACAGAGAGGCTCCTACCCACAGAGTGAAGGCAGTGAGTGGGCAGAGGCTTGGGAAGGAAAGGCGGGAGGAATGAGTGACAAACAGGGCCAGAGAAGCCCCTGTAAAAAGCTGGAGACAAGGAAGGCTGCAGGAAGGGCACACACTGGCTCTCATGAGACCTGGCTTCGGGGTCCAGATTTGCATTAACTCACTGAGCCACCCTGAGCAAGCTGTGTGACTTCTCTGGTCTCAACTTGCTTATCTGTGGCAGGGGGAGGTTGGGCCAGATCATCTCCGAGGCTCTTTCCAGCCCTGACCTTCCCCAAGTCCATGAACACATGGAGGTACAACACTGCGGTCTGCAGGAAACTGAGAAACCTCTCAGGGACTGCTCCACCCTCTAGAGTCGGTGCGATTCTATGACTAGGGTCATAGTTACACCCCATGACCCTAGTCTCCCTGCACTGCTGCTGACCCAGGGAACTCGGTGCAGTCCCTTCCTCCTGAAGGAGTCCTGGAGTTGAAACATCCGTGACAATGCCCAGGGGGATGTTTGGCTGTTGCTTCCCTTGTGACCAAATAATCTGTGTCCAGGAGAAAATGTCACTGTGTGTTATTAGGTGACGGAAACAAGAGACAAGTGCATATGCTTTTTGCAGCAAGGTGAGGGGAGCACAGGAAGTGCATTGGTGTCGGAGGAGCCGATTTTCGTTGATGCACAAGCTTGTTGCTTAATGATTTCCCATTCATTCTCCTGTAAGAGGATCACTGAGAGACACAGCATACTGATGAGGGACATGCTGGGCCAGGGGCAGGTCAGGGTCGGCTTGCCCACCGTCTCTGCACTGCAGCGAGCTGCAAGCGGAGGAGGGAGGAAAGACAGGGCCGTGGTCTGGCTGCCAGAGGGAGACAGGCCCTGCAGGAAGCTAGCCTGAGTAGGCAGTGGTGCTGTCTGGAAGCTAGGGAGCTTGTCAAGATTGAGAGTGGAACTGTCTCCACTGTCTGGGCCTCCGGCAGCTTCGTAAGGCTGTTTCCTCTGAAGCTGCAGGGAAAGACCTATTGTGAAAGGCCATGTTTAGAAACGACTTAAATAAGAACACCCGAGGCCGGTAGAGCTGAGCAACTCTGCTTACAGCCAGGTCAGAGCCCTGTCTGGACCGATTAGCTTTGTTTTCCAGCCCTACATGGGAAACCCTTAACCCCATGGACCCAAGAACAGCTACTGGTCCCAACTGGCCCAAGTGAAAGGGTGTGGAAGGGTTGGTACACATTCATCACCACTGTAGAAGGAAAAGCTTGTGGCCTTGGAGTCCTTACCTATGGTTGAAGGGATCGGCTGTCGTTCAACTCTAGGAGTGTGCAGCCTGACTCCTGGACCGATGACCATGGAGGGCCCTGGTGAAGGCTGCCCGTGGGACAGAGCTCGGACCCCACACCTCTCCTCTTTCCCTTTCTGGGTTCTTGATGGATTTTCAGCAGTCCTTTTCTAGAGGAGCCTTGGCCCATTGGGCAGTCCCAGAAAAGTCAAAAGTTCTGTTGGTTTTAGAACTTGGGGCCAGACACAGTGAACCACATTCTCAGAATCTGAGCTTTGAGCACAGAGGGACCTCTCTGTGCTTGTCCCCACAATTTCCTCCTGGCCACTATAGGATATGAGCTCTCAGGTCAGTAGCAGGAGAAGCTGCTTTTGGCTTGATGTGCCCGTCTGACCAGGACGTCCTCCCCGGAAGGCAACCAGCCTCTTCCCCTCGTCCCTCTGCAGTGAGGGAGCAAAGGGAAGGTCCCACCTAGGTGCCCTCTGCATTGGCAGGGTGGGAGGCATAAACTGGGGGGTAATGGACATATCCACCTACCAGCCTGAGGGCGGGGGTGCTAGAGGACAGGCAATGCAGAGCATAACGGGCGTAATGAGGCCGGGCCTGAGGGAGTGGTGGCAAATGAACTTCTAGCAAAGACCATCAGGCAGCTCTGCAGCTGCTGCCCGGCAGCAGGTTAACAGGGAGCCTTGTAGCCCTGCTGGAGACCTAGGTGGCTTCTGACTCATGTGGGTGGGGGTCAGGCAGCCGGGAGGGCCACAGCCAGGGCTCCCTTGGGCTGCTCAAAGAGGGTGGCAGGGCTGGCTGCCTTCATGCATTATTCATGAAGGGCGTGCTGGGGCTGCAGGGCTTGGCCTGGGGAGAGCAGTCTTTGGGTTTGGAATGGAATGTGTGGTCTTGGCCCCAGTTTCTCTCCACTGGGCTGCTCACACCCCCTCCCTGCCCCGACCCAGCTTTTCCCTAAGGTGCGGCCCATAGCTGGCACACTGCCAAACCCATCTACCTAGGCCTTTAAATCCCATTTCAAGAGCTACCCCTTCTAGAAAGTTTCCCTAAAATATCACAACCCATGTCCCAATCTTCCACAACTGATCTTCCCTAATCAGGCTCCACCAAAATGGCTCTTGTCAAGGCCAACGATGATCTCCTTGACACTGAACAAAATAGTCACTTCTCAGTCTTCATTTTGCTTGATTTGTCACAGTATCTAACACAGTGGACCCCTCCCTCTGTCTTCCTGCAAACACTTTCTCTGCTTCCTGAGACACGTACCCTCCTGCCTCTCCTCCTATTTCACTGTTGCTAGTTTTTAGTCTCCTTTGCTGGTTTTCCCTCAAGGCCACCGTATCAAATGTTAGAGTAGCCCAGGGCTCATTCCTGTGTCCTCTTCTCTTTTCTAGCTAAAATTATGCCCGTTGGGATTGCACCTGGTCTCATGGCTTTTAACACCATTTATGTGCTGACATCGCCTACATTTGTTGTTTTAGCCAAGGCCTCTCTCTTGGACTGTAGACTCCGTGTCCAACTTCCCACTCAACATCTCCACTTGGATGTTTCAAATACAACTGTCCAAATCTGAGCTCCTGATCTTCCTCCCCAGATGGGTTCTTCCTCTAAGGTTCCCGGGCTCAATGAATGGTGATTCCGTCTTGAGTTGCTCGGGCTGAAAATCTTGATTCTTCTTCTTTTTCTCTATACCTTATCCCCTCCACCCAATCTGTCAGCAAATACCGCTGGTTCTACTCTCAAAATACATTTAGAAATTAGCCACATCTTACATCTCCACTACCATCCTTGTTCAAGCCACTGTGGTCTCTTTTTTATGATAAAGGCCTCCCACGGACTCCCCTGCCTCTGCTCTGGTTGGATACCGGAGTCTGATCCCGGCCTGTCAGCTAGAGGAATCCTGTTCAACTTTTGGGGGTAGAGCCTTATTAACTTCTCCCGACCCGTTGCCTCTCTTACTTTCTTTTCTACCCTTTCCCCTGCCCCATTGCTTCTGGTTCAGCCACACTGGTCCCGCCACACTGGTCCCCTGCTATTCTTTGATCAAGCCAGGTGCTCTCCCACATCAAACTCTTTGCATTTGTCCTTCCCTCTGCCTGGACCACTCCTCCTCCAGATACCCGCATGGTTCTCTCCTTCCTACCTTTCAGTCCTACTCAAATGGCGCCTCTCAGGGAGGTCTCTCCGAGAGACGGTTTTACCCTGCAATCTCCCTCAACCCGCCCTGCCACCCCCAACACGCCTATCACACCTCCCTGCCTTATTCTCTCCCTGCCATTTGTCAGTCTCAGACCCACTGTTTATCGTAGTCACTTGCCTTCCTCCACTAGAGCACAAGCTCCACGAGAGCAGGGACTGTGTTTACTTCCACCCCCCAGTGCCTAGGACTGTGCTTGGCACCCAGCCCACGCTCAGATAACTCCTGAATGTATAGTTCCCAAACTATTCCTCCTTTAGCTTCCTCAGTTCCCTTTCTCTTGGATCTCCTCCTGCGTGGCACTCTCCGCTGGCCGCCCCTCTTCTTCCTTCATCCCTGCTGTGGGTGCTCCCCAAAGCTCCGTTCTGATTCCTGAATTCTCCTTCCGCCACCTGTATCCCTCCTCCCATTCATTCACTATCCCAGCTTCAATAATCACTTCTGTCTCCCTTTTCCTCTTAATGCAATTTAAATAATTGTATTCCTTTCGTTACATTTTTACTTGCTCTGAAACCTCTGTTCAACTGTAAGCTCCTGGAAAGCAAGGACTGTATTTGTCTCTTAATATACAGTTGTTCTAGGACCCTAGAATGTTCTTGGCAGACTCACTGAAGACATGTTTAGTGGATGAAGATTCAATACACTTCCCTCTTGCTCCTGCCTCCCGGGTCTCCCAGGACTGACCTGGGAGCCTGACATCCAAGGCGGACCCTTAGAAGGCATTGTGTCAGCTGCTGGTCAAGGTGCTTTTGGGAGGCTTCAGCCCAGAGTGATTTAATGAGTCACAGTGGATCAATACGCTGATTCTTTGGCTCTACTTGAAAAAGCTTTTTGTGGCCACTCTTAGGTCTCATTTAACTTAAGTATGTGGGCGTGAGAAGAGGATGCAACCAACATTTTTTCTGGCAAGGAAGGGAATTTCATTCCAGGAGCCCTGCCTTCCCTCGACGTGCTGGGCCAGTGAGGACCTGTGTGGCCCCAGGACAACAGAGCTGCTTTTCTGCCTCCCCCGTCAGACTCTGCGGCCTTGAGGACTGGACTGGAGCTGAAGTCGTTGTACCCCAGCCTGGTGCCTGGTGCGTGGTAACCACAGTGCAAGTAGTTATTACACATAAAAAAGAGAAGTTCTCTCTAGATCCTTCCCCCAATCCAAAGAATATAGAGGAACATATCCCCCTACCTCTGAGTTCCTCCTCCTGTCATCCAAGCCTGGCCTAAAACTTTCCTTTGCTAGAAAGTTTTCCAAGGCAATCTCATCCAGCTCTGATTTCTTTTCTTCATTTTTCCTTAACGCTTCTGCACATGGCTTGCCGTGCAGCAGCTTGCATGATTGTATCGTAAGCACTGAACCGGTCTGTCCCTGAGTGTGTGCCCTGTGTCTGAGGCTGGGGGGCTTGGGGACCTGTGCACGCTGATGTGGGGGGCTCTTTCTTTGCCATCCTTTCCACAGCCCAGCCCAAGTCTCTGTATTCAACAAGTGCTCAGCGATGCACTGACTAGGACATAGTTGGCACTCAACAAGTATCTGTTACATGAAAGAGGAGTGAATGTCAAACCCAATGTTCACAGAAAGGATATTGGATAAAAGGTAAAGGAATCCAAGCGTCAGCACAAAACCTGCTCCCTGAAACGACCAGCTTTTGAGACGAACGAGGGAATGCAAACAGCCCATAAAGAAAAACAGAACAAAATACTATTCCGAATCCCTTGAAGAGCTGCAAATTTCAGGACCTATTTTCTGTCCCAAAGAGCAATGCAACTATGTCCTCTGGCCGTGCAAGGATCGTGCGTTCTGTTGAAGACCGGGGTTCGAATCTTGGCTCTACTACTTTCTCTCTGGGTGGCACCGGGTAAGTCACTTAACCTTGAACCTTCCTTTCTTTATTTACATCAAGTGCACGACCATGAGAGTTGTGGTGAGGGTGGAACGTGATCGAGTAGATTGTGCCCTTGGACCCTAGTAGGAGCTCGGTAAGTAACAACCCGCAAATGCCCAGTGATCGGAAAGGAGCCACCTGGGAGGGGGCTGAGCGCTGGCATAGGACTGTGACTCCTGGAACGGGAGGAAGAAGGGGTGCTGGTGGGGCCTCCCCTGTGGCAGAAACCTCCTAGAGGACATTCCCCAGGGCCTTGGAGAGAGGACTGAGTCTTACTGGCATTTAAGGGAGGAGAGGGCGTGTGTAGACATTCTCCCCAGCGGCCTGTCATCCTGGGGTTTGGGCCTCTGCCGTGGTGACCCCAGGGCCTGGGTAGCTCTGTTCTGTGAAAGCAGGAGGGCCAAGAACGTCTCCATGGGAGAAGCTGAGAAGATGAGACCCTCGGAATTTTGGAGGTGGTTTAACACTGAGGAAAATGTAGCCCAGAGAGGGGAAGTCACTTTTCCAAGGTCACCCAGAGAACACATGGCATCGCTAAGACAAGAAATAAAATAAGAATACTAATATCCAACTACCAGTCAGAGTAGGTGGCCTGGAGAGAAGGGGAGGGCCAGGCCTGGGAGTGGTACAAAGGTGACCCACAGGCTGAGCCAGTAGGGGAGGCACCAGGGGTCCGGGGCTCAGCAGGCTGCTCTGTGGCAGTGCCGACCTAGGTAGCTCATGTGTTTGGTTTCATTTACTATATATGATACCACTAGGAGCTACGTGCAATTATTCTCCCCATTTTGCTGATATTAAAACTGAGGCACAGTTAGGATGATGTCCCCAGGTCTCAAAGCTAGAAAGCAGGGAAACTAGAATGCAACACAGGTTTGTTTGGCACCAGAGCCTGAGCTCTTTCTGCACAGCTCTGCTCATTCCCAGGCTAAAGCCTATTTCACCATGTAAGTCCTCCCTTCTCCCCTGCAGACCGCGAGTGCAGGCTCCCTGGAAGTATACGGTACACCCCATCACCACCCAACACACACGGGCACACACATAGACGTACACACACACACGCACACTCCAAGCCGGTGCGGACCCGGTGGGGCAGGAAGATGGCTGAGTCCATCAGTGCACCAAACACAGCACTATTTATGGCCCCAATTACAGCCTTCACCTCCCGCCGCAGCGGAGGAGCGGGTGTAGCGACGGGAATAGCTGTGTGCACTGGGGTCTGAGGCCTCTGTAGCAATAACTACAAGATTACAGAGATGTTAGCAAACCCCGGTGACGGCGGCTCTATTATAATGATAAATCTACAGCTTTATATAGAAATAATGAGACTGGGGGTGGGGGGGGAGGGAAGAGCAGGGTGGTTTTAGCCAACGGAAGCTCTGGTTGGAGACACAGTGGCAGATCCCTGGGAATGCCTGGGACACCACCAGGGGCCCTTCGGTAAGCCAGGCAGCAGCAAGGCAGCAGGAGCACGGGGCAGCCCTGCCCGGGGCTGCAATGGATGGGACGAACTCCCAAGATTTCCTTCCTAGGCCTGCGTTTCTTGGTTCAGTAGAATACCAGTGGCCACTGCCCTCCAGGCCTGGTGTGCCTGCCCCTGGCCTTCCAGCCGGTGGGGCACACTGGCTGCGGGGCTGCCCAACTTCTCTACAGAACGACCTGGGGTCAGGGAGTGAGCGTCCCTTGTGGCTTAAGATTTGCAATTAACAAAGAGCCCGACTCCCGGGTGTGTACCTCCCCTTCACTAGCCTTGACGCTCAGAGTTCAGTGGCTTTGAGAAAACAGCACAAATGCTCCAGGCTTTGCTCTTTCAAACCAACGGGGACACCATTCACGGCGCTTGTGTGACCACAGAGCAGCCTCCCAAGGCCCCTTTCTCACCGTGCCTTTCCTTCTGCTCAGCCTGTGGGCCACCAGCCCTCTGCTTTGGTCCAGACTACCTGATCTGACTGGTTACTCCTTGCCACCCAGACACAAACCGTCTGCGTGAACCACACCCCTGAATGAATGCACAGGCTGGGCCTCTCCCCACTGAGCCTGGCTCTACCCATTTTCAAAATATTACTGGAGCTTCTCCTCCAGGAAGCCTTCCCAGGTTAACCCCCCACCAACTGCTTCTTCATAATCCTTTCCTTGGGTACCAACAAACAGTTTTAATTGCATTAAGTAAGCCGCTGGTCATTTAACATGAATGTGCTGGGCTCTCACACTCAGCCCTGTGGGAAAATGCAGGAGAAACTCATATGTGGGACACAGCCATTTCTGAGCCACTGGGGGGACTTTACAAGAATATGATTCGGGACATAACTGAGGGATCCAGAGAGTATATCGGGGGGGCAGTTGCCGTGAGACCGGAAGGCTGCGAGGAGGGCGGCTTCGGGCAGGCTCTGAACACTGGACTGTTTCGGGCCAGGCAGAGAGGCGGGGGCCGGGCCTGCCTGACAGAAGGGACCTCGTGGGCAAAGGCAGGAGGCAGGAAGGCCAGGCATTTCTCCAGGGACCAGCCTGCCTGTGCCAGAGGAGCTGCCAGGGGTCCCTATCTTGGGTTCAAAGGGCAGCTCTGGGAATGGAATCAGGCACTTGGGAGAAATGGGAGCCCGCTGTCAACTGCGCTCATCCGTACTGTCACATGCACTGAGTGCTCTGTCATACCCAGTGACTGCGACTTGGGCCTCCCTGGCTCCAAAATAAAATTTTATAGTCAGCACTGCAAAACAGGGAAAAGCACCGGCTTTCTTGCATCTCTTCCCCTCCTCTGCTCAAGTCCTCGGCTGCCGGGGTGATGAGCCCACTCCTGAGAACCATGCCTGTTGGCAAGGCTGCAGCTGGAGGGTCCCAGGGAACTCACTGGAGAGGAACATCCAGCTCAGTCTGCGAGTAGGACAGGCTGTCCAGGCACAGTCCCCCGCTCTGCACCTCTGGAAACTTCTGGGCCTGGACTCCCTCTGCTCCTGGCTGGAACGCTGCTTCCTCCTCTGCCTATCAGGTTATTTATGTAAGTCCTTTCCCACCTAGTTTAACTGTCCTCATCCAAGAGACCTTCCCAGCTGTCCTAACTCTCGGGGATCTTGTAACTTCAGACAGTGTGTAGTATTTGTTGCCTTGCATTGCCAGCAATTGATTGCATGAATATTTCTTGTCTCTGTAATTAGATTATGTTTCTGTGGGTTGAAGAGGCTATTTTCTCTCCCAGCCTGCCCACCCTCACCCCTCGGTGCCTGGCTCAGTGTTCTCAGGAGGAGGAGATGGGGAGGACTACGGTGATATTGACTGAGGATGATGGGGATTTGGCCGGTGTTCTTGGGTTGATCTGCCTCCTTTGGAAGCTGAGCTAGGGAAGTGGGGATGGGACAGGGGCAGGGACAGCCACAGCAGCTCTAGGGTATGGGAAGTTCCTGATAGGAAGGTGGGGGCTCTGGCAGGGAGCAAAGAGGCCCCTAGGAGGGCTGAGCTGAGCTCTGCTCCCTGCAGCCCCTAGCCTCACCCACCTACCTGGGCTGTGGCCCCACTATGAGGAGAACTGAGTGGCTTTTCTCTACCCGTAGAGTCACTGTAATGAAGCTGCTGCCTTAGGAGATCACAAGGGACAAGCTACACCAGATGTAAACTTCAGAGTGATTTATAGAGCGGAGTTCCCGTGCCTGGGGCAGGTGCACAGCTGCTGTTCTGATCCGCCCCGTCTGCCCGCCCCGTCTGTCTGCCGCCGGCTGCTCGTGCTGTTCTTAGGGACAGCGTTTCAGGAAAGCAAAGGTGGGGCTAGCACTGAGACACAGGACTGGACTGGTCAAAGTTAGCACCAGCTGTGACAACGGGGTGTCCCAGACGTCCTCCCTGGGGCAGAAGCAGAGCCCATCAAGCTTTTTCTCTTTGAACAAATCAAGATTCATACCCTTTGCCCACCAGGGCAGGGCTAATTCTCCAAGCCTCTCTTCTCAAAAATTCAGCAGAGAGATATTGAGTCCTAACTGTCCAAAGGGAGGTCTGCAGGCAGAGTGGGGTCACCACTTCCCCAAGATATGGCACAAGGCATTTCCAGGAAGACACTCAACCAGTTAGCACTCAAGACACAAGATGCAAGGCCACCGGGGCTTGAGGGAAACACCCAAGCTGCCTAGGTGCGCTTAGAGAGAGGGACCCACACCCCTGCAGATCGCAGTTACACGGCTTCCTCAATCGGTGGGCTGGAGCGCACCGTCTATGCCAACCCGAGGGGCTCTGCATGTGCCCTCTCCAGTTGGTTCTCAGTGCCAAACCCGCCCTCCCTTCTCTTAGAAGCCAACTTCAGCCTCAGCTCCTTGAAACCTTCCCTGGTTAATCCCAGTTGATCGTGAACAGCCCGGCATCCTCCTCTCCTGTGGATTAGCCACGTCTCCGTTTGGGCCGGCCTCCCTCAACTTCTAGTTTGCACCAAGGAGACGATGCCTAAGAGAAGGGACTCTGCTGTGTGTCGTCGTTTGTGCTGTCCGTTAGGTCTTTGCAGATCTCCTTCTGGGCACACGGCAGCATTACTTTCCCCTGACCCCTGGATGGTAGGAGCTGCCACGTGTCTGTCTTGCTTGGCTAATGAATGTGAGTGGAAGTGACAGGGGTGGCTTCTGCATGGAAGCTTTGAGACATGGTGCATGATTTGCCACATCCTCTTGCCCCCGATGTTTAACTGTGGGAGCACATGTCGAGATGAAGCCTCTGTCGGCTTGGATCCCTGGGTAGCAAGGTGGAGTAGTGCCCCCAGCCAAGCTGCAACGCTTATGTAACATGAGCAAAACATAAACCTCAGCTGTCTTAAGCCACAAAATCCTACGACTGTTTGTTGCCGCAGCATAACTTGGTTCATCCTGATTGATTTAGCCTGTTCTCAACCACCTATTCTAAGCTTCTGATACATGTCAATGCTCTCAGCAGATGCTGCTGTCTGATTCAGTCTATGGGCCTGGCCCAAGCCTTACTCATGATCAAAGGGACATATAACATAATTTTATAGGTGGCAAACCTGAGGCTTAGAAAGTAGAAAGAACCACCTCAGAACATGCAATCAGAAGCAATAGATGGAATTCCTTTCCCTTCCATCTATGTGGAAACTCTGCCGTCCACCACTCCAACCTGGGGCAGAGTGCAAGGACTTCCCCAGGGCAGCCTGGGCTATTGGGCAGTTTCCAGAGTCCCCTTCACATCCAGAAGGGCAAAAGCCCATTTGTCTCTAGGGAGTGGAGGGGTGGGGGACATGTCCCCCCCAACTCAGAACTGCAAATTCTCAAGAAGCCAAGGGAACAGAGCTGTACTCACACTTGTGGCATACTGGATGTCCTTCCAGATGGAGGTTTCCCGGGACAGGTCAGAGGCCTCAAAGAGGTTATCCAGGATGACCTCGCCGATCATGTCGTGGCGGGAGAAGCGGTCAAAGTCGAAGACACTGAGATGCAGCTTGCGGTCAGCCAGCTCCTCGTAGGGCACGGGGAAGTGGAAGTTCTCATCGAAGGTGGGGTTCAGGGTCTTGCGGTGCACCCGGGTCTGCAGCTTGCATTTGCGGTCGGGCAGGAGGTAGATCTTGACATAAGGGTCGGAGCTTCCACAAAAGTCCTTGGCGGGGAGGTCAAAAGCCTTCAGGATGCGCACGATCAGGGTCTCGCTCTCATAGTCATAGCGTAGGCTGAAGTTGATCTTCCCGCAGCTCTTAGTGGCCTCGGACTTGGCCTCGTCCCCATCCACCGACTTCTGCTTGTAGAGCTCAGGCTTGATGCGGCCAATGCTGGTGGGCTGCTCTGCTGCCGGCGGCAGCTCGTTGCCGTAGTCTACGCTGGAGACGTGCATCTGCCGGGGCAGGTGGCGCTTGAAGGACGTGTGCCTGGCGGAGGGCAGGAGGGGGCAGAGAGAGTGTGGTCAGGGCTCAGGGGGAGGGCAGTGCTGGCGGCCCTGGCTTATCCTGTCCCTCGCTGAGCCCATTTTCCTCTGCAGAAACTTTGTGTGCAAGGTTGTGAGTGTTATATGTCTTAATATATGTAAAGCAGTTGGAATGGTGCCTGGTTCAGAGTAAACTCAATAAATGTTAGCCACTGCTATCATCATTCTTCCTGCTTTTCTGTTGCTTGCTTTCTAGGTTTCTTTCCTGGTGGACGTGACTCTGATTCCCCCACTAAACAATGAGATCCCTTAGGGAAAGGACCGTCCTTTCTTACCCTCAATGTGGCACTCCTGTCGTCACCATCATCACCACTGCCACCATGTATGGAACACTTACTGTACGGCAGGCAATGGCGTGGTCAAAAGCCTGGGCTTTGCAGTCAGGCTGCATTGGTTAATTTTGGCTCTGCCACTTCCTGGCTATATGATCTTGGCCAAGTTATTTAACCTCCTGTGCTATAAAAATGATAATAAACGATAATAAAAGTAGCAGTTGCATAGGATTGCTGTGAGGGTGAAGTGAATTAATACATATAAAGTACTTAGTATAGGGCCAGGTGTATGATATAATGAGTGATCTATGTGTCAGCTCTCATCACCACACGGATTCTTTCATTGGCTCCTCACAACACATTATACAAGTCATTAGCCCCTATTTTGCAGTTGGGGAAACTGAGGCTCAGGGAAGGTGAGCAACTGGCCCAAGGCCAAACTCTATCAGTGTGACCCCCAGTACTTTCACTCCAGGCTGCAGACCAGGCCTCCTTCATGTTGGTTGGCCCCCTGGGAGCCTGGAGAGACATTGCAGGGACCCAGGAATCCATGAGAACGCTAAGTTTTAAGTTAATACAAAGCCTCATGCATGCATGCACCACATCTTTTAAAGTGTTTCTGAATTTAGTGGGGTTTTGTCATTATGTGCTTCTTGTTGCTGCTGTTTTCAGTTACAGGGTGCCGTATATATGACTGCCGTCACACAGGGAACTCTGAGAGGTTTTTAAAGAATCCTCATCCTCAAACTGTTAGCCTGGTCGCCCATGTACTGCAGACAGTCGCTATGAAGCCTCACTGATATATCCCTAAACACATCATAAACCTTTATGCCTCTGGGCCTTTGCATATTCTCTTCCCTTTGCCTGAAGTCTTTCCTTCCAAACACCCAATGCACCCCTACCCTACTCTCCCATTCCCCCCACACCCCTACGCCCTCTGAGTGCGCACCACATGCATAGCCCCTGGTCTCAAAGTTCTCCTTTTGTGACGTCTTTCCTGGTGGCCACCTCCTAGTTGACTGCCCATCAAGGATCACACCGTCTGACATATTTCTCAATCAAAGGATACGTGTTATTATTTCTGCCTCTGACCCTCCCAGGCTGAAATCTCTGTAACGTATTAAATAAGGGCGTGTGGATGTGTGGGGCTTAGGGAAGGGAGGAGGCCACCCCTCACCTGGTGGATGACGCTGGCTCTGTGGTTTGTCGCTGCAGCCGCGTGTGACGCATGATGTGCTCCTTGACCGACATCTGCACCTCGGCCGGGATATCTGGGGACGTGTGGCTGATCTTCACGGCGGCCTCCAGGAAGCCCAGGGTGCTTGGGTCCTTCAGCTTGTCTGCCATGTTGCCTCTGGAGCTGGGGCTCTGGAGGGCCTCCAAGGTGGGGTTAGCAGAAGAGGGACTGGAGGCCTCCTTGTTCCTCCAGGGCATCCAGCACAGCTTCCAAAAGAGAAAGAGAAAAACTGCCACCAGGGCCACGCCACACACAATAACTACCACTGCGAGGAGGCTGACAGAGGTGCCTGCCCTCGGCAAGAGCCGGGCAGGGAGGGACAGAGACAGACAGAAGCGGGGAGAAGCAGGTGAGGGTTTTGGAAGAGGGGGCACACAGAAGGGACAAAGACGGAAGAAGAGAAAAGAATGGTCATGAGAAAGCTGCCAGCTCAGAGGAAGAGACAGTTTCAGGGTTGACTCTCGGTTGTCCACTTTGAGAAGCATCTGCAATCTTGTGCTTGCCTCAAGCATCACCCCCCACCCCCTGGCCAGCTTGGGAAGCACCCGGGTTGCCTCCCCTACTGCCTATAAAGGAAAGTAATTTAAATAGCTAATAGCAGCCTAAGCAAATGTGCAAATTCGTGAAGCGTTCACGTTTGGATGCTGTTTGAATTTCTACTAGAGCGGTTACTATGGCCAGACTTAGAGTCATTTTTGTGTACAGCTCTCTCTTCCTTAAAAGGCTGTGATGGCCTGGGGGCAGGGGCTGCCAGCTCGTCTTCTCTTCCTTGTCCCACCCCCACGGAGCCCAAGAGAGGAGCTCAATAAACGCCGAGCTGACTTCGAGTGAATGAGATTGAGCATAATCTCTTTAAGGGCACGGATGAATTTCTTCTGAACTCCCAGAACTCTGAACATAGTAGGCTCAATAAATACTTCTATTAAGTTAGAACCCAATCCACACAGTATATTTCAAAGCTAAATACAGGCACACGTTGTTTTATTGTGCTTCACTTTATTGAGCCTTGCAGGTGTGGCGTTGCTTACAAATTGAAGGTTTGTGGCAGCCCTGCATCAAGCGAGTCTATTGGCACCGTTTTTCTAACAGCACATGCTCACTTCATGCCTGTGTGTCACGATTTGGTAGTTCCCACAATATTTCAAACTTCATTATTATAGTATATCTGTTATGGTGATCTGTGATCAGTGATCTTTGATGTTACTACTGTCATTGTTTCAGGGCGCCATGAACCGCGCCAGTGTAAGATGGCAGACAGGCGGTAAATGTGTGTGTTTTGACTGTTCCACCGACTGGCTGTTCCCTTCCTTGGGCCTCCCTATTCCCTGAGACACACGATGTTGAAATTAGGCCAATTTATAACCCCACAATGTCTGGCCTCTAAGCGTTCAGGTGAAAGGAAGAGCCGCACGTCTCTCACTTTAAATCAGACGTTAGAAATGATTACACTTAGTGAGGAAGTCATGCCAAAGCCTAAAGCTAGACCTCCTCTGCCAAACAGTTAGTCAAGTTGTGAATGCAAAGGAAAGGTTCTTGAGGAAAATTAATGGTGCTGCTCCAGGGAACGTACTAAGAAAGCAAAACAGCCTTGTTGCTGATACAGAGGAAGTTTCAGTGGTCCGGATGGTAGATCAAACCAGCCACAACATTCCCTCAAATGAGAGCCTAACCCAGAGAAAGGCCCTAACTCTCTTCAGTTCTAAGAAGTCTGAGAGAAGAACCTGCAGAAGAAGAGTCTGAAGCTAGTGGAAGTTGGTTCATGAGCTTTAAGGAAATAGGCCGTCTCCATAACATAAAAGTGCAAGGTGAGGCAGCAAGTGCTGATCTAGAAGCCGCAGCAAGTTATCCAGAAGATCTAGCTGAGACAATGAAGGTAGGTACACTAAACAGATTTTCAATGTAGATGAAACAGTCTTCTATTGGAAGACGATGACATCTAGGACTTTCCTAGCCAGAGAGGAGAAGTCAACGCCTGGCTTCAAAGTTTCAAAGGACAGGCTGACTCTCTCGATAGAGGCTAATGGAGCTGTGACTTTAAGTTGAAGCCAATGCTCATTAACCATTCTGAAAATCCTAGGGCCCTTAAGAATTATGCTAAATCTACTCTGCCTATGCTCTGTAAATGGAACAACAAAGCCCAGGTGACAGGACATCTGTTTACAACATGGTTTACTGAATCTTTTCAGCCCACTGTTGAGACCTACTGCTCAGAAAAATAGATTCCTTTCAAAATATTACTGCTCATTGACAATGCACCTGGTCATCCAAAAGCTCTGACAGAGCTATACAACAAGATGAACGTTGCATTCATGCCTACTAACACAACACCCATTCTGCAGCCTGGGATCAAGGAGTCACTTTGACTTTCAAGTCTTATTATTTAAGAAACACAGTTTTTTAAGGCTATAGCTGCCACAGATAGTGATTCCTCTGATGTATCCGGGCAAAGTAAATTAAAAATCTTCTGGAAAGGATTCAGTATTCTAGAAGCCATTAAGAACATTTATGATTCATGGGAGGAGGTCAAAATAGCAACATTAACAGGAGTTTGGAAGAA
>CAUYRT010078131.1:0-16875 GCA_963574885.1 Lepilemur ruficaudatus
ATTTTGCCTAAGTGATGTGCCTGAAGAGTTATCCTAACTTATCTGCTTCTTGTTTTACAGCATAAAAATCAATGCCTTTTCATTTCCAAATACTTCACTAGCCTTTGTGCCCGGGGTGGGAATCAAAGCGCTGACCAACCATGGCACTGCCAACATCAGCACAAATTGGGAAATCAAGTCTCCACTCTTGTGAGTATTCCACCGAAATGTCTGCTGCTGTTCTGGGGGAAAGTGGAGCAAAAATGGAAAGTGTATAAATTTGCAGATGTTTTCAATGTTAGGCTTCTTTCTCTCAGTATTAACAATCTTTCTCAAGAGCATTTTTTTCTAGGTGAGATTTAAATCAGGAAATCCATGCAGGGGTGTAACAGAGGGTGTGAAAAGCATCCTTCCCTTAAAGGCAGAGCAACTGATCAAATGTCACTTAAGATTTCCTAAGAACTAAAAGTCCGTGACTGTAGGAGGAACCGACCTGTGCCCAGCATTTTAGATCCACTGACAAATCACTGCCTAATCTCGAGCCATACAACACGCTTCCCCATCTACAGGGGCAACTAATGGGAAATGGGGCCTTCCTAACTCACACAGAGAGAGGTTGAAGGACGGCAGTCAGCTTAAGCCCAATTGTCCCCCAAACAAAAATCCTTTGCACCCTCATATAGAAGAAAGAGAGGCCAGGTGCTGTGGCTCACGCCTGTAATCCTAGCACTCTCGGAGGCTGAGGTGGGTGGATAGTTTGAGCTCAGGAGTTTGAGACCAGCCTGAGCAAGAGCAAGACCCTGTCTCTACCAAAAATAGAAAAAAATTAGCCAGGTGTGGTGGCACATGCCTGTAGTCCCAGCTACTCGGGAGGCTGAGGCAGAAGGGTCACTTGAGCCCAAGAGTTTGAGGTTGCTGTGAGCTAGGCTGACACCACGGCACTATAGCCAGAGCAAAAGAGTGAGACATTGTCTAAAAAAAAAAAAAAAAAAAAAGAAGAAGAAGAAGAAAGAAGCCAAATTCAAGGTACATCTACAGACCACCTACTATGTACAAGTTACTGTGCTGAGTGTAATGTTTATTTCTTCCTCAGTTGATGGCCCAGAAGAACACATAACACATTCATTTATCCAGCAGGTCAGTCAATGAGCAGTTATTGAGTGCCTGCTGCATACCATTATCCCCATCCTAAGCACTTCAGTATTGTAGATGAAAATGGCATGTTTCCCATAAACATAGATTCATGTATTCATCCATTTATTTGATGGCTCATCAACCATATATTGAATGTTTACTCTGTGTCAGGCCATGCACTAAGTCCTGGGGAAACACACAGTCCACTGCCTCAAGGAGCTCACAGACCACATCTAACTGTCCGTTCCCCATCTATGCCCCTCCTGAAGAAGGTGTGGCCAACTTTACCCCTGATGTTCTTCTCCAAACAAACATTGTATATGAATGGTGCTCAATATGTGCTCAACCACCACCAAGGCCAGAGCACTCAGGATGAAATACCTACAATATCCCAAAAGCTGTTACCATTCACATGTTCATTACTTCATTTGTTCAGTAAACATTCATTCAGCACCTACTCCGTTCCTACCTGTTGTAGGTACCAGGAATCCAGAGGTAAATGTGACAAAGTCCTCGCCCTCCCGGAGCTTGGAGAGTCTCTGGGTTATTAGAGAAAGAAGATCTATCTCCATGCCTGGCCCAGGCTTGGGTAACCTTGCACTTTTTCTCTACACAGCCAAGATGCAGGAGGAGCGGATCTCTTTCTCTCTGGGGTCTACTTTACCGGTATTGTAATCCTGACCCGAAATGTCTCTGGTCATCCAACCCTGAAGCTCCAGGACTGCTATGCCCAAGTGAGCCATGCCCACGTCTCATTTTCTGGAGAGCTCAGGTGAGTGGGAGCACCGTGTGGGTAGTGGCTAGTGTGGGCTGCATACTCACACAGCACCCAGGGGAGGTTTATAACTGAGAGATTGTGGTCCCTTAGAAAGTTCTTTTTTTTCCCCCTAGTGTCCTATACAACTCCTTTGCTGAGCCCATGGAAAAACCCATTTTAAAGAACATAAATGAAATGGTAAGTCCTTTGCAACTTAATAACAGTTTCTCAAGTCCCTTGTATGTGCCAAACTCTGTGGTAGGTGCTGGAAATGCAGAGATGAATAAAACAGCAGCCTCTCCTTCAAGTTTCTCATCATAGAGTGGGCAAACAATCCACATGAATTTATTAATTATGTACCTACTGCATGCGCAGCACTTGACTAGGCTCTGTTGGGGATATGAAAGAGAAATAAACTTGTCTTTTTAGAAAAACCAAATTTAAGCTTGTGAAACAATAATGGAACGAGTACTTGAATTTAATACATAGTTACATGATATTTAGATTAAACTGAAGAGGTTCAGAGAAATGAAAAAGTGAAAGAAATAGGACCTGGAAGCGTCCGGGTATATATATATTTTTTAAAGGTTGCAGAACTTGAACTAGACCTTGAAGTATAGGTGGGATTTATATAGTTAAGCAATGAGGGAGAAGGAAAAATATTTCCAGGAAACAGAATAAGTTAGGAAAGTAGAATTGTCTTCCAAAGCTATAAATATCCTGATTCCAGAAGTCAGTGTTTGAGGAAGGGGATGATGGAATTGCCTGTGCGCTTTCTGATCCTGATCGCATCTTCCCTGAATCCTTTACCCGTATTTTGGGGGAGACGGACAGGGATGAGGAGGACTGGAAAAGAAGGAGGACTCTTCTGAAAAACGCCAGGACAGTGTCTGGCTATTGCCATGTCTCTGGTGCTCAGCTCAGTGCTTGGCAGACAGTAGGCACTTAATGGAAGTCAGTGAGGAAATCAACACTCAAAAGCATCAAGCAGCTTGTCCATGCAGGTTGCACAGCTGCTCAGGGGACTCTGAAACCTCACAGTCCTTCTCCATCCTTACCTGACAGGTGCTGAATGCCAGTGAATGGGCACGTTAAAGCATGACTGGAAAAGGATACTGTCACCTCAAGGACCCCACACTTGACCATTCCTCTGTTTGAAACGAGGTGTGGTCCTCTGGCCTCTGTCAGGAGGCCAGTGAAGGATGAATTTATGTCACAGCAGCCAATAGTCAAGTTTGCCTGGAGTTTATAGATGCCTTAGAGATCACAGATGCTTTGCTTCCGTGGTTTTGTCTGTGCCACTGGAAGATAGAGAAGAATGCTCAGACCACAGCTGTCTAGTGTGTCAGACTAGATCTCAAATCCTAGCTGGAAAACTTCTGCCAACTCACTTGGCCTCTAAGCTTTGCTTTTGCTGTCTGTAAATGGGGAACAATAATGCCTATCTCTCAAGGCTGCAGTGAGGATGAAACAGGGTTAAAACAACAGCTAGCATTTACGGGATGCTTCCTATGAGCTGGGCAATTTCCTATGGATTACCTCGATTTCTACTCACAACAGCTTGATGAGGTGGATACAGTGATCATCCATCCTCATGTTGCAGATGAGGAAACTGAGGCCAGAGAGTCTAAGTAACTTGCCCAGTCAAGATTCACCCCAGGCCACCAGGCTCCCCAGCCGCTACTGCAGCCACTCCGCTGCACACATCAGGGAGCACGCAACTGGCACGGCCGTGTTGGTGCTTGCGCCCCTTCCTAAAGGGAAAGAATTAGTCTGATTCAAGACTAATTTTCTAATTCCAGAAAAGGAGAAACAAAATAGATCTCCAACTAGGTCTCTGGTCTAATGGGCTCTCAAACTAACCAGGAGTAGCCGGTAAAGGTTCCAGCTCCAACCACTCCAGGCAGGACTTGGGAGGTGGGCGGCAGCCCTGGCAGTCAGGAAAGACACAGTGACTCCAGCAGCAGGTTCCTCAGGAGTGACAGCAACAGCATGGACTGGCACATGCCCTATCATGTCACTGAGAGAAAAGCCAAGGCTCTTTTATGGGGCTGACTGGGTGTAGTCCCAGTTGCTATGAAGTTTAGCCAGCATTCAATGACATGCTGCCCATACATATGTAACTTGAGACCCATAAGTGTCAACTAATTTAAGGGGAAGTCTTGATGACCAAAGGGACAATGTCTCCTAGCTGGAAGGCCTCTGTTTGCAAGGTCTAGGCCCATCAACAAGGGTTTCCAGTACAATATGATAACCTGCATTTTTTTTATTTCTTTTGTGGCCAGCTCTGTCCCATTATCACAGGTGAAGTTGAAGCTCTAAACACCAATCTGAGCGCACTGGAAGGTAAGTCCTAGAACTGTCTGTTCTGGTTGTTTCTCTTCCTACCTTCAAACGCTGGTGCTGAGTTTGCTTTTCAAGGCAGTCTCTAGCTCCATTCTGCTTGACACTCTACAAATTAGAGCCTTTGGAAGGTGTGGAGAGATGCACCCTGTGCATAGGACACACTCTGTTTGGCTAATAACTTACTACTGCAAGAAGGGGCAGCTCCAGGGGGCAAGGTGCAGGTCCAGGAATTAAACCCTCAGGAGCTCTAATCCAAGCTGTGGCGCTAAACCCATTCTCTTCAGAAGGATTAACACTAATCTTGACAGCGCTATCCTCAGGTTCTAGCCCCTGCCGTGGCTGCCTTCAGTACCAAGTCCAAGGACCTTCGCATGGACTACAAGACTCACCATGCCCTGCTCCCTGCTCATCTCCCTCTACTTCATCTTGCACCTTCCTGTGCCGCAGCAATCCACTGCCCCCTCGCCCCTGGCCCTTGCTCTTGCTGTCCTCTCTGCCTGGAAGAGCTTCCTCTGCCCTCCATCTATTCATTCCTTTGACAGATACGAATGGAGTACCCAGTTCTGTGCCAGTACTGTGCTAAGCCCTGGGGGTTCAATCCCTTCCACTCTTCACCTCTCAACCTCCCTTGTCAGATCCATTCCTCTTTATCTTTAATACTCAGATCAAGGCCAGGCGCCGTGGCTCATGCCTGTAATCCTGTGATCCTAGCACTCTGGGAGGCCGAGGTAGGAGGATCGCTTGAGCTCAGGAGTTCAAGACCAGCCTGAGCAAGAGCGAGACCCCGTCTCTACTAAAAATAGAAAAAATTAGCCAGGCGTGGTGGCACACGCCTGTAGTCCCAGCTACTTGGGAGGCTGAGGCAGGAGGATCACTTGAGCTCAGGAGTTTGAGGTTGCTGTGAGCTAGGCTGATGCCACGGCACTCTAGCCTGGGCGACAGAGTGAGACTCTGTCTCAAAAAAAAAAAAAATACTCAGATCAAGCATAGTCTCTTCCAAGAAATCTTACCTGACATCCCCCACCCCACAGAGTTATGCCTCCTGTCTGCTTGCATGGTGCTTTGGGCACCTTTGGGTATCTCTCTCTTCGCACTCCATGCACTCATTCACCAATAGTTCACTGAGCACCTGAGATAGGCCGATCACTGTTCCTGGTGCTGGGGGTGCAGGAGTAGCCTAGGGACAGACATCCCTGCCCTGGTGAGACTAGTGGGTGGAGACAGACAACAAGCAAGGTAAGTAAGTAAAGTCTGTATTGCAGCAGTGATAAGTATAAGAAGAAAACTGAAGCAAGGAAGGAGCTGGGGAGGGGTTTCCACGTTAGACAGCATGGCCAGGGAAGGCACCACTGAGCAGGTGACATTATTGGAAGAACCTGAAGGGGTTAGGGAGTGAGTCACTGGCTGGCTCTGGATGAAGAACATTCCAAGTGGAGGAAACTGCAAGCACAAAGGTCCTGGAGCAGGAGCACGCCAAGTGTGCCCCGGGGAGCTGCAAGGAGCCCATACTAGGAGTAGAGGGGATGGGCAGGGGAGCAGGACATGAGGCCAGAGTTGGCAAAGGGGGTAGTTAGATCGTCAGGGCTCTATAGGGCACTGCAAAGGCCACCTCTTAGTCTGAGATGGGAAGCCTTTGGAGAGTTCTGAGCTAAGCTGGCACGATGTGACTCACAGTTTAAGGACATCACTCTGGCTTCTATGCTAATAATAGACAGGAAGGAAGGAGGCTAGGGAGGGAGCATGGAGGCCACTTAAGACACGAAGGCAATGACCCACATGAGCCATGGAGGCAGCTAGTCTGGGAGAAGTGATGAAGATGGCAAGACATGTTCGGACTCTGGATGTGCACTGAAGGTCGAGATAACAGTATTTGCCAACAGAGCAAATGTGGGTCACAAGAGGAGTGAAGGGGGACTTTGAGGTTTTACCCCGAGCAACTGGAAAAGTGGAAGAATGGAATTAGCATTTACTGAGATGGAAAAGACCACAAGAACAGGTTTGCAGTGACCCATCAGGAGCTCAGCGTAGATCTGCTCTTACTGTGCTGTGTTAGAATTTCCTACCAATAGGTCTGTCTCCTCACCCAGACTGTGAGTTCCTCGGGGGCAGGAACTTTGACTCACTTCTGTGTCTCCAGCATCAGGCACAGCACCAAGCCCATACTAGGTTGATAAATATTGGATGGATGAATGGATGCAGATGCATGGAAGAAAGTGAATGGATTGGGGAGGTAGGGAGAGAGAAAGATGTAGTGAGGAAAGAACTAGTCAAGGGGTCCCATGCCCTAGCTTGTCCTGGGCAAGTTTCTTTGCCTCTGAGCCTCACTCGCCTCACCTGTAAAATGATGACTGTCCTGCTTCCCTCACAGAGTGAGGACTTGAAAGCATTTTAAAACTATGGTGACAGAGGATAATATTGTTCCCGTACCTTAGCAAGACACTTCATCACTTCTTGCTTCTCATCTCTATCTATGGAATAAAGCGAACATGACATGCAAGAAGAGAAGACGTGATACTTGGGCACCTGCCTCTAGAACATACAGTGTTTAGGAAGGCAGCTGTCCCCAGGCCAAGTGAGAAACCCAAGCACTCATCACGGCACGTCCAACCTGTTTCAGACGCCGAAAGCACGCTTTCTGGGAACTTCATCCACCACAGTTCCCTGGTCTCCTTGTCTTCTACTTTGTCCTAAGAATGATAATACAAAAAATTACTTGAGTTAGAAGCACTGTGCACAAGAATTCCCTTGGCCTCTTCAACTTCATGGATTTTATTTTCTCTCTCACAATCTCTTGTTTAAAAATATTTCTAATTACAACAGCAATGTGTACTCATTGTAAAAATATGAAGCACTAACCACATAGAAATTCATAACATCAACCTGGAAAGTCTTATTATACCAACCCAATATATATGGCTTAATATTGGTAAGGGACTTTTGTTTGTGCTGATACACTTTTTTAAAAAGAACTGTGTATACATTTTGTGTGTTTGTATGTGTGTGCACCTAAAAAGGTATACAGTAGTCTCCCCTTACCTGTGATTTTGCTTTCCATGGAGGTTTCATTTGCCTGCAGTCAATGGTGGTCCAAAAATATTATAATATCTCAATTTGTATCTAACAGAGAGAGAGAGAGAGAGAGAGAGAGAGAGACTACATTCACATAACTTTTATTACATTGTATCAGAGTTTAGTACTGCCAATGGTTTCAGGCATCCACTTGGGGTCTTGGAATGTATCCACCAAGGATAAGGGGGGACTACTATATACCAAAACTTTACTGACATTTCTCTCAGAGGAATATGATTGAGAAAGATGTTTACTTTCTTCTCCATCTACTTTTCTTGGATTTTCAAAAGTGAATATGTATGACTTGTGAAAAGGGGGAATTGACATTTTAAACAGAAAATTAAAAATTATGTTATTCTGGATAGACATTATACATATACTATGCCTTCAATGAATGTAGATTTTCTTTTTCCTTTGTCGGTTGTTTAGTTTTAACCAAGATTGACAACTATACTCTGCTGGATTATTCCCTAATCGATTCTCCAGAAGTTACTGAAAACTACCTTGACCTGAATTTGAAGGTAATTTTCATCAGAATCCTCATCCTGGCTATTAACAGCCAGTATTTAGAGCAGCAGTCCCCGACGTTTTTGGCACCAGGGACCAGTTTCATGGAAAACAATTTTTCCACAGGGGTGGGGTTGGAGGGAGGCGGAGCTCAGGCGGTGATGCAAGCAATGGGGAGCGGCTGTAAACACAGATGAAGCTTCACTCACTCGCCCACCGCTCACTTCCTGCTGTGCGGCCCGGCTCCTAAGTTTCATGGAATACAATTTTTCCATGAACCACAGATCAGGGGTTGTGTCGGGGGTGGAGCTCAGGCATGATGCACAGTCCGGTTCCTGACAGGCCATGTACCAGTCCCGGGCCACAGCCCAGGGGTTAGGGACCACATACTTAGAGAACAAAGATTATGTGCAGAAGGAGTTACATATACATGCTCAAATAATTAAGTTATATTTTGAGCAACTCCCTCATGTTTATACCTTTTCAAAAACCTCTTTTTCCTGATTTGGATTGTACAACATATGTCTTCCTTCTTCAAAAGAAGTATCAGGATGTCTTTGCCTCTAGGAGGAGGTTTGAGGCTAGGAGGCAGCAACTAGAGCGGTCTGCATTTACTAGAACTTAATGCATCAGTAGATAGTACATGTCGGTACTTCCATACCTAACTCTCAGGGTAGTGGATTTAACTGAGGGCCATAAGCACTTGGAAACGGTGTTAACTGATCCTAGAAAAACAATTGTGCTTATGTTTAGTTTTTCTCCAAAGTTAATATCACTGTCTTTTAAAAATGCATATTAGCTTATATTTCATTCACCAGAGTCTTTCAAAGCAATTCAGTGTTGTATAAGACAACATTTTGTAATAATGCCCTGTAGCTAATAGGAGCAGCATTAGAAATGTCACAGAAATGGTTTAAGCCATTTGGAGTCTTGGGTTTTTCTGAGTCTTTCTATGACCCCCCAGGTACCCAACAGACACAGATTTTGAAGGTTAAGAGTTTGACACCTCTACAGGGCATCTCAGGAACTACTCAGAGGTATCCCCTCCAGCTAAATGCACCTCTTTCCTTTGTCTGACAAAAATGCCAACAGGACCTTCTCACTGGGTCACTGGGTCCTTCACTGGTCCTGGGGGGAAAAATTAGGGTTAGGGTTAGGGGTAAAGGTAGGATAAACAGGGTAAACAGACATGCCCAAATATGCTCAAGAATCATCAGAGCTTTGAAACATAGCCCCTGGTCAAGGAGTCAGAAGACTTTATCATTTTTTCATCCCTACTGAGTTTCTGGAATTTTCCTTTTCTCACTTGAGAGGCTCCACCTTCTTAGTCCTGCACATTTCACTTCTCACCTGACACATTGGCCTTTCTCTCTGTTTCCCCGCAGGGCGTGTTCTACCCACTGGAAAACCTCGCCGACCCGCCCTTCTCACCAGTTCCTTTCGTGCTCCCGGAACGCAGCGACTCCATGCTCTACGTTGGAATCTCCGAGTATTTCTTTAAATCTGCGTCCTTTGCTTACTTCACAGCTGGGGCTTTCAACGTCACTCTCTCCACCCAAGAGGTGAGGAGAGTAAACTGATGAAGACAATTGGTGCCATCATTCAACCTTTCTATGAGTATCCCAACATGGAATTTTTATTCCATAGTTTCGATTCCTGGGCCTTTTTAGGCTCTCACTCCCAGCTAGACAATGAGTAAAGGAAGGAATTGTGGAAGGAATGTTGTTACAGGTTGAATATCCCTTGTCTGAAATGCTTGGGACCAGAAGGGTTTTGGATTTGGGATTTTTTCAGAATTTAGACTATTGGCAATGTATGTTTATCAGCTGGACATCCCTAATCTGAAAATCCAAAATCCAAAATGCTCCAGTGAGCATATCTATTGAGCGTCAGGTTGGCACTCAGAAATTTTCAGATTTTGGAGCATTTTGGACTTCAGGTTTTCAGATTAAGGATGCTCAACCTGTATTCATTGGGGAGTTATTGGGCTTCCAGATCTGCTAAATTTCAGTTTCTTCATGATAGCTCACCACCGTTCTAGATAAATCTTAAATATTGCCAAGACCCCCTTTCACCATTTCTTTCCTGTGACCTTAGAAAATTTAAATTTATTTATAATAACTTCTATGTGCTAGAGTTTTCTTATTTGGAAAAGGGGGATAATAATAGCTTCACACTCATAGGGTTGATATGGGCTCTAAGAGGTTTAAATATATGTAAAGTATTTAGACCAATGCCCAGCACAGATTAAGTGCTATGTAACTGTAACTTATCACCGTTATCATTATTCTTTGTGTTATGCCAGCATAGAGTTCTCCTGATTGTAATCACAACTGGCTTGTCTACGATGACCAGTAATAGTACAGATGCTCTGATTCCCTTTGTCATGCACCTGCCTTCTGTAACAGGAGCACGCTCTCCAGCCAGTCAGCCAAAAACTTACTGAGCATCCCTTCTGAATTTTCTCATTCTGTACATTTTAATTATACAAGCCGTTATAAATCTTATGTTCAAAATGTTAAGTGAGGCAGCACCAGCTACTTTACAATATGAGAATTAGACACTTCTGGCGTAAGAATTGAAAATCATCCATCTGTGAAGGTAAATTACTTAAGCATCCTGTGTCTCAGTAATCTTTGAAAGCAAAGACAATAGCACAAGACTTATTGTTAATGACTGTAGAATATTTATACATGGATTGTACATATATAATGTTTATGTCATTCCCAAGGTCAAAAGGAATATAACTTCCTGGGTGACCTTGGGTTAGTCACTCTACTTTGCTGGGCCTCAGATTCCCTATGGTTGAGTTATAAAATGACAGGTCACCTTCAAACACTGAACATTTTATGGTACAACAGCTTCACGATTCATAAAACTCTAGGGAACACTACATTTTCCCCAAAAAGACAATCCAGGTAAAAACCTTACAGTGACATGATGGACTTTATTTTCCAGATTTCCCACCACTTCGTTCAAAACTCTCAAGGCCTTGGCAACGTGCTCTCCCGGGTGAGTGCTCAGGTTTGATTTTCACTGCAATTACTTCTGGAAGACTTGTGGGTTCTTTATATTTCTTTTTGGTCTAGGCATGAGTCCATCTTTCCATTCTTAAGAGCTGTTTTCTCTTAATCAAATATCCACAAATATTTACTGAACAATACAAGTTAAAGTACAATTAAAGTTACCATAAGCTCACAAAATAAATTACCTGTTCCTTCCACAAGGTTCCACCACATTTGAAATACTTAGCTTAAATAAAAGTTTTTTTTTTATTTCAGCATACTATGGGGGTACAAATGTTAAGGTTACATACATTGCCCTTGCCTCCCTCCCCTCTTGAGTCAGAGCTTCAAGACTGACCATCCCCCAGACGGTGCACATCGCACTCGTTATGTATGTAGATACCCATCCCCTCCTCCCCCTCCCGTCTGCCCCACACCCGATAAATGTTGTTCCTATGTGTCCACTTAGGTGTTGATTAGTGAAATCAATTTGCTGGTGAGTACATGTGGTGCTTGTTTCTCCATTCTTGGGATATGTATTCACTTAAATGAAGGATTTAATCTTTAAATGAGGGATTAGTGCCCTATCTGGGATGTTAGTAAAGCAACTATTAGTATTATGCCTTCATACTAAGTACTGAACTTAATGTACCTATAGGCTCAGGTTTGCCATTGAGGACAAAGACATGTTCATGTAGCATCCTGGTTTTAGAGCAAGGACCTTGAGTCGGACAAAGCTAGGTTTGAATCCCAGTTCTACAACTCACTTTCCTAAAACCTTGAGAGAAGCATTTAACCTGAGACTCATATTCTCCTTTATAAACCAGGGACACTGATAGACTCTGCCTCACAGGGAGTTTGGAAGATTAAATGAGAGAATGCGAAAAGCCCCTGGCACGGAGGGTGGCATGAAGCATTGTGTTCAGTGACTGTCAGCTGTCATTATTGCTTGTTTTTTGTTTGTTATTGTTATTATTATTAAAGAGCTTTTTTCTATTTTAACTGCATGGTATAAGATTTAATAGCCACAGACCACCCTAAATTTTTTATTTCTCCCCATCAACTCATGACTCCCAATTTCCATTTCTTTCCCTGAACATGGGCAGATCGCTGAGATATACATCTTGTCCCAGCCCTTCATGGTGCGGATCATGGCCACGGAGCCTCCCGTGATCAGCTTGCGACCGGGCAACTTCACCTTGGACATCCCTGCCTCCATCATCATGCTCACTCAGCCCAGGAACTCCACGGTGGAAACCATCGTTTCCATGGACTTTGTAAGTCTGGGGAGAGTGTGGGTAGCGTGGGGATGCCAATCCTGTTCCTGGAGTGGACCACTGACCAGCAGCTTCTAAATGTCGGAGGGCGGGGGGCAGGTGATACATCAGTTAAGAGCAAGGACAGAGCTGAGACTCGGGGAGGGGTGTGTGGCCGGATGGGAGGCCCATGCTCACACTCCCAAACATCGTAAAATCTCTCTCCAATCTCCACTTCACACATGCTCTTCCCACCACCTCAGTTGCACAGACAGCTAAATTTCTTTTTTCCTCAAAATAAGTCAATCAAGGTGGAACTCTAGTTTATTTGAGCATATGAAGACAAAATGTGATAGAAGGGAACTAATAGAATGGACCTAATCAAAATATCACACACACACAATGAAGAGAGATTAGCAGAAAAGAAAAAATTCAAAGATGTTCTACAAACACAAAGAATTTACAGCTAGTTTCCCTACCTGCAAGATGGATATTCAGAGCCATTTCTTTCCAATGTCTTTTTAGAATAAGAGGGAAAGTTGGGCTTATGATGTTTCTGCTCTAGGAAATTACGTATGGCCCAAATGGACAGATTTACTCATCTTAGTAATCAATGCTTTTGTTGTCTGCAGGTGGCTAGTACCAGTGTTGGCCTAGTTATTTTGGGACAAAGACTCATCTGCTCCTTGTCTCTGAACAGGTAAGATCAGTTGATTTGACTGTCAGAAACCTTAGTAAGAATTGAGTCAAAGATCACAGAGACAAAGTGTCTCTGAACAAAGAGAACAAATTAAGTTAGCCATTGCAGGAACGTGAGTCAGTTAAGTGCTTCTCCTGTAACGGACCAGATCACTTTACAGTACAGACTTAACTAAAAATTGCATTGTAAAGTTCTTTTTTCTTCCCATTAGAGTCATATTAAAATAAAAAGGGGAACAAAATAATTATAAATATAATTCTTATTTATTCTTATTTATTTATAATTCTTATTTATAAATAATTATAAATATAATATAAGTATAAGTGCACATTCTAATGGTACGGCAGTATAAACTAAATGACCTCTTCGTCAAATGCAGAGAGTGTGATATGGAGGAAAGAGCATAAAATTTGGGGGTTAAGGAACCAAGTTTCAAGTCCCTGCTCACTGGCTCTATAACCACGATCTAGTCCATTAACCTCTTTAAGCCTCAGTTTCCTTATCTGTAAAATAATGACGTTGGCCTGGATCACGTCTGAGATACCTCAGACCCTGACGATCTGATCCCATTACTAGAGCACGGAATTTAACAAGATCTTGCCCCGTGTGGCCCAGCTGGCCCGCAGGTGCAAGGGAGGCAGTGTGAGAGGGCGAGAGCAGGTCACAGACAGAGACCACTGGACACTAGGCGCCATTGGGAAGAACCACCTTCGAAGCCCATTTTCCTCGGCCCTGTAAGCTGGTAGTTGAAGTCATCAATCAGACTACCTGCGGGAGCATTTACAGCCGGAGCAGATGGCCCAGACTGAGTTCAGAGACGAAAGAAAAGGAAGCAATAAAAGAGACTTAAAGCAGAGCCAGAAAAGAATTGAGAAACCCATGGGGGAAGGGAAGTAAGTCAATTGCCATAAGTCAACACGATGGTTATAGAGACTATTGTGTAATGTACACATGGAACATGTTTTCGATAAAGTCACGTTAAATGGAAAAAGCAGAATACAAAACTGCATGAACACAACATCCATCGGTGGTGTAAAACAGCTGCACATTTAGAAGAGGAAAACAGCTTTGCATTTGGACAAGGAAGTGAATCACCCACAAATGAAAATGAAGAGTTGTGTTAGGATATGGGATTATGAGTGGCTTTGTTTTTCATTACAATTTTCTTTGTAACTCTACTGTTTTTCCAACAAAAGGAATAGAATTTTTCTTAAAAGGTAGTATGGACTGGGCGCGGTGGTTCACACCTGTAATCCTAGCACTCTGGGAGGCTGAGGCAGGAGGATTGCTTGAGGTCAGGAGTTTGAGTACAGCCTGAGCAAAAGTGAGACCCCGTCTCTACTAAAAATAGAAAAAAATTAGCCGGGCGTGGTGGTGTGCACCAGGTACTCAGGAAGCTGAGGCAGGAGGATCTCTTGAGCCCAGGAGTGTGAGGTTGCTGTGAGCTATGATGACACCACAACTCTCTAGCCCAGGCAACAGAGTGAGACTCTGTCTCAAAAAAAGGAAGGAAAAAAAACAGGTAGTACGGTTTCCCAGAGAAAAAAGTTTCAAGAAGGCTTCACTCAAATTTACCCAGCCTTTCAAAGCAGAGCTGACTTCTCTGTTAGGCTGAACAGGCACGGTTCCCAGAGCCCATGATGCTATAGGGACCCGTGAAAATGTTTTATTATATTTTAAAATAAGAATTTTAAAAATGAATACAATCCAGACTTGGTTATACTTATCTTTATACCAATACAGTTGTAAAGTATTTATATATATATTTTGTTTTCTTCAGAAGAGGGTCACCCCCCTCTTCTGAAGTCAAAGTGCCTCAGGCCTCCAGAACTCACAGGTGGCCCTATTTCTAGGAGATCAGGCTGATGAAACCTGCATCATGATGGGTGATCTTTATTTGGCAGTTCTAATAGCTGAGAGGAGGGAAGGCAGAGAGCAGGAGGGTGAGGAGGGGAAGGACTGAAGGTGAGGAACTGGCTGCATCTGAGGCCACCAGATGAGAGAGTTTGGATTGCACAGCCTGAGCGGCAGGACTGTGCGTGCAGCTGAGACCTCAGTCTGTTTGAAGGCAGAGAGGAAAGGACTGGGGGGAATAGAGAGGCTGGCAATCAGGGGGACTGGGGCAGAGTGGGCAGAGCTGCCAACTGAGGCAGCGAGCTCCTAGGGAAGGTGGAAGTGACGTGTACGTTTGAGCAGGTGTCCAGAAGGAAGGCTGTAATAATGGTGGGACTTCAAGCTTGCGGCGGGCAGGTGGGAAAGATCACCTGCAGGGAGACCAGGTTCACGTCTGCTTCAATCAAGCTGAGGCGCATCTCTTAGCGTTCCTACTAGTAAGCAACGGCTCGTTCAATGGGTGTGACGTTTATTTATGGGAATAATTGAAAAAACTGATTTTGATCCACTGAATTCACATTATGCCAAGAAATGTGTGAATTCATTCTCTGGCTTCCTGTGGTCCACAGTGAGTTTTGACCTCACAAACACGAACCCTGAAATCGGGATCCCTGCCTCGTCCACTCCCCTGCGGTCTCCTGTGCTGGAGAGGCTTCCTGCGCTCTGATGTGTAATCTGCAGGGCCCACAGCCACATGAAAATAGGGGGTTCCCTTTTCAAAAATTATTAAGGGTTTCAAGATGGAGACAGCAGGGCATTAAACCAAGCGCGGGGCCCTTGTGAACCTGAGGTCCTGTTGCGCAGCCATTGAGTCTGAGGGTGGTTCCTGCAGGGGGCTGTTCGAGCAAACCTCGGGCAGTGAGCAGGCTGGGGCAAGGCGGCAGGGCCAGGCCTCACTCCAGCCTAAGGCAGCCAAACTGAGAGGAGGCCTGGCCCTGCCTCCCGCCCCAGCCAGCTCCTCCACCCCCGGGATCCCCAAGCGCTGCTTTTCAGGACGAGCTGGTTTGGTCTGGGGTGACGTCAGAGAGACACAGCAGGAAAGGTGTACAGTGGGTGGGGATCAGTGGAACATCCCTGAGAAGAACCGGGGAATACGGGGGAACCAGGGCCCTACTGACCGTCCCTGCCTGAACATGCCTCTTCCTGGAGCCACAAGGGGCTGGCTGCATAGACATGAGATACAGAAATCAGAGACAAACTGAACATGCTGGTTTAGAGAGGCGGTAGGATCACAAACTTTGGAGTCACATTAGCTGGGTTCCGTCCCAGCCCCTGCTATTTATTAGCTGTGGGGTCTCGGGAAAGTTTCTCACCCTCTCTAGGTCTCCACTTCCTTCTCTATAAGATGATGATATAATAAAACCTACTGCAAGAGGTTGTGGTGAGGAGTATGTGAGTTATCCTTATGTAAAGTGTATGGTAAGTGCTCAAGAAATGTTGGCTATGACTATTATTTGAAATTTGGGGCTAGCCTTAACCTGGGAGGTGCTCAATTATACAAGCCAATTTCACAAATCTTCCTATTCAGAATATACCTCACTCCCCTGTCTCTTGCCCAGTGATGGCTAAGAGACAATCAGCCTTTTGTTCTACAGTTTGTGACTACTCTTCATTATTGAGCCTTTGTTGTCTATTAGGTCCTGTGCCAATCATAGCACCTATATTGTTTCATTTAAACCTTACAGCTTCGGTGGCTCATGCCTGTAATCCTAGCACTCTGGCAGGCCGAGGCAGGCAGATCGCTCAAGGTCAGGAGTTCGAAACCAGCCTGAGCAAGAGCGAGACCCCATCTCTACTAAAAATAGAAAGAAATTAATTGGCCAACTGGAAAAAAAAAATATATATATATATATAAAAATTAGCCAGGCACGGTGGTGCATGCCTGTTGTCTCAGCTACTTGGGAGGCTGAGGCAGAAGGATTGCTTGAGCCCAGGAGTGTGAGGTTGCTGTGAGCTAGGCTGATGCCACAGCACTCTAGTCAGGGCAACAGAATGAGACTTTGTCTCAAAAAAAAAAAAAATGTAATAATAATAATAAGTGCAGCAGTCTTGAAAAATCATTCTTAACTCTAATCCCTGAAACCAACGAGAATTGAAGATGATCAAAATAGCCAGTTGTCCCTCAGAAGTGCTACTCCAATTAAGATATGTATTGTCAGATGGCATCTAATTGTGTTTTGCTACCCCATGGAGCTGAATTAGTTCAGTCTGAAGACTATTGTCATTCTT